>RJWJ010040182.1:0-14095 GCA_004363605.1 Indri indri | reverse complement strand
CCACCATGCCCAGCTAATTTTTTCTATATATTTTTAGTTGTCCGATTAATTTCTTTGTATTTTTAGTAGAGACGAGGTCTCGCTCTTGCTCAGGCTGGTTTTGAACTCCTGAGCTCAAACGATCCGCCCGCCTCGGCCTCCCAGAGTGCTAGGATTACAGGCTTGAGCCACTGCGCCCGGCCCTGGATGATCTTTTCTAAGGGAGGACATGGAAGAGGAACTTGTCGTTAGGCCATCCCAGGCACTCTGATTTCACCAGATGTCAGACAGCACATGATATTGGACCTTAATTTTAGGCCTTACCCCACCTTGGTGGGTCCTGTTGACTGCCCCTTGTCTCTCAATTTAGTACCCTCCTGCCCCAGATCTGAAGCAGTCTCACAAGCAGTCTCACTCCTACTGACTTGGGACAGGAGCTATTCTAAAATTCAAGGCACACCAAAGCTTTTCCTCCTTTTTTTCTTGCTGCCAGTCTTTTTGTGACTTTCCAAGAGGAAAAGGAGGGAAGAAAAGAGAATAATTCCATTTGGCTGCATATTTCCATGAAATGAAAATTACAACCGTATCTGCCACCACTCCTAGTTCATTTTCCACACAATGATCAGAGTCATCTTTAAAAAATCAAAGATGATCCTAACAGGCTCTTGCTTAAAACCCTCCAATTGCTCCCCATTTGTGTTAGGATAAAGACAAGCTCTTGACTGTGGCCTGCAAGGCTCTATGCAGCTTAACCCCTGCCTGCCTGTACAGCCTTGATTGATGCCTTACTTTCCTGTACTATTTATGGTACAGTCACACACATCTCCTCTAAGATCTGGAAACCTGCTATGTTTTTTCTGCCCTGGGACCTTTGCACATGCTATTCTTGCTGCCTAGAATGCTCTCCCCTCCCCTACTCACCTAGTTAAATAGTACTTATCCTTCAGATTTCAGCTAAAACATTCCTTCCTCAGGTAGGACTTCTCTGATCTTTCCAAATAGGTCAAACTCCCTTATCATAAGCTCTTGGAGCATCATTTACCTTCTTCCCTGTGATAGTCATCACAAGTTGCAAACTTACATTTGCTTGAATTATTTGGTGAATGTCCATCTCCTCTTACTTCCATGAGAACAGCAACCTTATCTATGATTGGTCTCCAGTGAGTGCCCCAATGACTATTATTGCATGAATGTGTCAATGAACAAGTTAACTATGATTTGGGGACCTTCTGAAAAAAGGCAGTCAAGAGAAGACTTAAATTAGACATCATTTTTTTAATTATCAAAACAGTAATGTTAAGAACACCTACATTGCCAAGCTAGAATCAGGAAGGGTTCAAAAAATTGTTCCCTTTTAAAAAGAGAAATGCAAGTCCTTTACCAATTCTACATGCACTCCGCCATCTACAGCAAGAAAGTATTAATAGATCTCTTCTCTTCTGCCACAGAGACGAAGCAGTGAATACTGTGCAATCACCATATCAGAGGAATGTGCTGAAGTATAAGAATACAGATCCTACAAAATGTGACTCTCATTGCCTATGGCGATGATATTATTTTATGCAGTAGACTAAAAATAAGAATACAAACACGATCCCTGTTATTGTAGGAAGTGTCAGGCATTTTACACACACAGTTGAAGTAACACATCACCCTCTTGCCCAGAGCATCAGTGGGGAAGGTGAAGGGAAACAGTAGATGGATCCAGTGTTTATTTGTCATTCCAAGTTCTGACTCCATCTGGGGCCTCACTGAGGTGACAGAAACAGTAGGAATAAGGCACCAAAACTGAAGGTATAAAGGCCCAGAGGCCATCAGAATGGAAACCTGTAACAGTTATATAGAATTCTTGGAGCAGAAAACCTTCAATTGCGAAAAAAATCATACATAATCCACTTTTCAAAAATATCTCTCAAAAGGTAGTAAAAACGAAAGCTCAATCTGGCATAGTTAACTTGATTCCTGAGTTTAAAGCCAGATAAAATCCTTTAACAAAAAAAGGTTTTTGGCCAGGTGCAGCAGCTCACACCAGTAATCCTTTGGGAGGCTGAGGTGAGAGGATCACATGAGCCCAGCAGTTCGAGACCAGCCTGAGTAAGAGCAAGACCCCATCTCTACAAAAAATAGAAAAATTAGCCAGGTGTGGTGGTGCACACCTGTAGTCCCAGCTACTCGGGAAGCTGAGGCAGGAGGATTGCTGGAGCCCAGGAGTCTAAGGTTGCAGTGGGCTATGATGACACCACTGCACTCTAGCCTGAGAGACAGAGTGAGACCCTGTTCCTACAAAAAGTTTTTATTCATGCCATTGTACATTAATACAGTAGAAAACTGCTGGTTTTTAAAAAGTATCAAACTAGTAACTCTTAGAGTGCGTGGTAAAACCTCACAGATAGTTCATCAGTCACGGTACTTAATAGTGGTCTATAAATTACTCCTAGTTGTTTAGAAACAGATAAATAGCCAACTCTAATGACAAAACCATGAAAAGGAAATCCTGAAGGAGAATCCTAAAACCTGCGACTATTCGCTTTCATATTCTTAGTGGTTGGTGTATAGAAATGGGGAAGGTTTGGGTGTGGGTTGCTTTTGAAGCAGCATCCAGAGTGTATCAATTCTAATTGGCTGCAAAGTACAGGATGTTACAGGCAGAAAGGCAGCTTTTTGGTCATTTCCAGTCATAGAATTGTGACGAGGATTGGAATGTACTGGTAGCTTGGCAGTTAGATTTGATAGCTTCTGGTTTGGTGAGTTATCTTATTTGGTCTGGTTTGGTGAGTTACCTGATTTGGTCTGCAGCCCTTCTAGAACTATCTAGTGGAAACCTAAGTTCCTGAGGGGCTCCAGGGTTGGTCTGGGCTCCCAAAGAACCCTGGAACCAGGGAAGGTGTGGGCTGAGTCTATGTCCCCATTCATAAGGCCTGTTCTTTGTCCCAGTTATCTGTCGCTGTGTAACAACCAACCTCAAAGCTTAGTGACTTAAGACAGCAATCTGGCTTTCTGGATTGACAGGGCATTCTCACTTGGGGTGTCTCACGCAGTTTCAATAATATGTTAGTAGGGCCCAGAATTACCTGAAGACTTCTTGCCCATGTTTGGTGACTAGGCTTGGATGGCTTGAAAGCTGGGGCTGCCTGGTCAGGCACTCTCCTCTCCACATGGCTGCTTGAGCTTCCTCACAGCAGGGCGGTCTCAGGAGAGGCAGACTTTTACATGGGGGATGTTTTCCCCAATAGCAGGAGTTCCAAGGGACCGGAAGTAGAAGCTGCCAGCCTCTTAAAACAAAGATCCTGACCCTGACACAACATCACTTCCACTATTGGGTAGAGCAGTCAGAGCTGCCCATTCTTAAGGGAAGAAACAAAACCCTGGGGTCTTGAGGGATGAGTGTCAAAGAATTTGTGGTCACTTTTAATCTTTCACATTCTCCAGCCAGGACCAAAGGATTCGTTGTCAGTTGGACATTACCTAGTCTGTCCTAATAATGAGATGTTTTGCATCCTTGTAGCTCTTTACACTTTAACAAGACAGTTCATGAACACTGTCTGAATTTGTCCTTACCATATCTCTGAGATAGTAGGTTGGTTAACAAGGAGACAGAGGTACAGAGGTTAAAGGCCTAGGGTCACACAACTTCCTAGGGACAGAATTGAGACTTACATCTGAATCTCTTCACTGTCAGTCCATGCAAAGGGATTCTGGTTTGTTTGTTTGTTTAACCAGGTCACTCTGCTCTCAGACATGTATAGAGCTATATGAGATGAAAGCACATTTCCCTTTGGCTGAAAATTTGGCCACAGATCTTTGCAGGTGAAGTTCAAGGTGATGGCAAAGATAATGCTAATATGACTGCTGCAGCCCCGTGCTGTCAGTAGGGACTCTTGAAGCCACTGTACCGCCCTTCACTCTTGGGAAACTCTCTCCGAATCTTCCAGCGGCAGCAGCTGGGTAGGATGGCAAAATCAGCCATGTCTGGGGAGCCAAAGCGCCAGGTGGTATAGCACCTGTAGGCACAGTGCCGCAGCCGGCTATTGGTGGGATCCTCATCTAGCTCCAGCAAGGGCTCCTGGTAGAGCAGGAGGAACTGCAGGACATGTCTGGACAGGACGAGCTTCCTGAACGGCTGTGAGGTGGTGATGCAGGCCCCTGGCTTTTTCCGGCAACATAGCTCCTCCAGGCACCTGTGGCTCTCAGGGAGTTGGGACGGGAGGCAACTTCCACACTGGCACCACTCTGGGCTGTCCCCGGATCTAGGAGTCGCCTCTTCATGAAGCGGCTGCATCTCCTCTGCTTCTCTAGGAATGGAGGGCGGGTCATGGAGAGTCAGGGGGAGCTTGGACAAGTCTGTGAATTCCAGCGGGGGTCTCTGAAAAAGTCAAGTGTCCAAACCCATCAGCAATCATGACCCCCGGGGCTCTAGGTTCTTCAATTTTATCATTAACTTGTAAAATTACATTTAATATTACATTAATTGTGGTAGCTGTCATTGATTAAATGTGTGGATCAGGACCGTGCTTGTGTTTTGTAGGCATTGCCTCACTTAAGCCTTTGAAGAACCTCATGAGATATGTATCCTTGTCTCCACTTTACAGATTTGGAAAGTGAAATTGAGAAAGGCCAGGCCTCAGTGCAGGTATCACCTCTTGTCCTGACTACCCTGTCGAGTTGCTTTCCTCCCAGGTGATTCTCTTGTCACATCACGATATTCTACATTCTTCATAGGACCTATCACTATCAGAAATGATCTTATTAATTTGTACATTTACTTGATGGTGATGATTCTTTCATATGAAAGCAGGGACCCTGTCTGCTTTGTTGCTGTATCCCCAGTACCCAGCACAGGAGAGACAGTAAATATTTATTGACTTAGCTCCACTTTCTACTTTCCCTCCAGGCTCCTCTGCTGGCAAACCCATTTGTTATCCTCCAAGGGAAGCAGCCATAATTGCCACACCTATTCTTTGTGACATACACCTTCCTTCACTGGGTAAACATGGCCCAAGTCAAGGACATTAGGCTGGATAGTTCTTGTACATAAGTGTTCATAGTATCATTATTCACAATAGCCCAAAGGTGGGAACAACCCACGTTTCCCTCAGCTGACGAATGGATAAACACCATGTTATGTCCGTATGATGGAATATTATTCGGACCTAAAAAGGAGTGAATTACTGATCCATGCTCCAACGTGGATGCACCTTGAAAACATGAAGCTGAGTGAAAGAAGCCAGACACAAAAGGCCATATATGGCATGAGTCCATTTATAGGAGATGTCCAGCATAGGCAAATCCATAGAGACACAAAGTAGACTAATGGTTGCCAGGGAATGGGGGGAATTCAGTGTGGGGAGTGGCTGCTTAATGGACATGGGGTTTCCTTTTGGGGTGATGAAAAAGCACTGGTATTAGATAGTGGTGATGGTTGCACAGCATTGTAAATGTACTAAAATGTCACAGAATTGTTTAAAATGGTTAAAATGGTAAATTTTATATTATATGTATTCTACCATACACATATGCACACACACACAAACTAAATATAGTCACGTGCCACATAATGAAGTTTTGGTCAATGATGGATCCCATATACAATGGTATTCTCACAAGATTATAATGGAGCTGAAAAATTCCTGTCACCTAGTGACATCGTAGACATCAAAACATCATAGTGCGATGCATTTCTTATGTGCTAGTGGTGATACTGATTTAAACAAACATACTGTGCTGCCAGTTGTGTAATAGTATAGCATGTAGCCTGGGCAACTTAGTGAGACCCTGTATCTACAAAATATTAAAAAATTGGCCAGGCATAGTGGCACATGCCTGAAGTCCTAGCTACTCCAGAGGCTGAGGCAGGAGGATCTCCTGAGCCCCGGAATTCTAGGTTACATGAGCTATGATTGCACCACTGCACACAGCCTGGGTGACAGAGCTAGGCCTGGTCTCTAAAAAAAGGAAAAAGTATAGCACATACAATTATTTACAGTGTATAATAACTTGATAATGATAATAAACAACTATGTTACTGGTTTATGTATTTACTATACTCTTTATTGTTTTTTTAGAGTATACTGCTTCTCTAATTTAAAAAAAAGTTAACTGTAAAACAGTCTCAGGCAGGTCCTTCAGGAGGTATTCCTGAAGATGGCATTGTTACCATAGGAGATGACAGCTCTATGCGTGTTATTGCCCCGAAGACATTCTAGCAGGACAAGATGTGGAGGTGGAAGACAGTGGTACTGATGATCCTGACCCTGTGTAGGCCTAGGCTAATGTGTGTGTTTGTGTCTTAGTTTTTAACAAAAAAGTTAAAAAGTTAAAAGAAAAATTAAAAATAGAAAAAAGCTTATAGAATAAGGATACAAAGAAAGAAAATATTTTTGTACAGCTGTACATGTTTGTGTTTTAAGCTAAGTGTTATTACAGGAGTCAAAAAGTTTCAAAAAATTAAAAAGTTTATAAAGTAAAAAAGTTACAGTAACTTAAGTTTAATTTATTATTGAAAAAAAGAAAACTATATTTTTATAAATTATAATAGCATACGTGTACAGTTAAAGTCTGCAGTAGTATACAGTAACGTCCTAGGCCTTCGTATTCACTCACCATTCACTCACTAAATCACCCAGAACAACTTGTAGTCCTGCAAGCTCTATTCATGGTAAGTGCCCTATACAGGCATACTGTTTTTTTATCTTTTATACCATATTTTTACTGTACCTTTTCTATGTTTAGAAATATTTAGATATACAAATACCATTGTGTTTTAATTGCCAAAAGTAGTCACTACAGAAACATGTATAGGTTTGTAGCTTAGGAGCAATAGGCTGTACTGTATAGCCTAGGTGTGTAGCTATACCACCTAGGTTTGTGTGAGCACACTCTGTGATGATAGCACAACAGAATTGCCTAACAATGCATTTCTCAGAACTTAATCCCAGCTGTTAAGCAATGCATGACTGTAGTTTACTTTATACACACTCCCAACAAGGACATTACAAGAATGGGAAAATTTTGGCTACTCTCTTTCAAGAAAAGATGTAAAAATCCTAAATATTAGTGAATTTGGATCTAGCAATAAACACAAAAAATAGGACATCACATTCAAATTGAGTTTATTTCAGGAATGCAAGGTTGGCTTAATAATTGAAAGCCAATCAGCGTAATTCACTACATAATAGAATAAAAGAAGAAAACTCATTGATCATTTCAAAAGAAGCAAAAATTTTTTAAATTTAATATCTAGTCATGATAAAATTCTTAGCAAACTAGGAACAGAAGAGAATTTTCTTAATCTGATAGAGCGTTCTTAAAAACTTGCCACAAATACTATAATGAATGAATAGTGAATTCTAGAAAGCTTTCTCCCTGAGATAGGGAATGAGACAAAGATGCCTGCTATTGTCACTTCTGTTCGGTATTGTACTAGAGGTCCTAGCCGGTGTCATAAACACCAGACGTTAGGAAGAGGCAAGGAAGTATTTTTTTCCCAGAGCCATCAGAGGGAGTGTGGCCCTGCCAACACCTTGATTTCAGAATTCTAGCTTCCAGAACTGTGAAGGTATAAATTTCTGGGTTTTAAGCCACCTAGTTTGTGGCAATTCATTAGGGCAGCCCCGGGAAACTAATACAGTTAGTGAAGATACGCAGCATCCAGAGCTGCTGGGAAGAGTGTGAGTTAGAACAACAGCTCTGGAGCACTGTTTGTTAGTATCTTCTGAAACTGAGCATATGCTTGCCTTATGACTCAGCAGTTCCACTCTTAGGTAGTTACCCAGCAGAGTGTCGTATGTTTACCATAGCAGCATTAGTGGCATTAGCTCCAAACTGGAAACTACCCAAGTGTCCATCAACAGTAGCATGGATTAAATAAATTGGATGTTTATAAAATGGAAATTATACAACAGTGAGAATGAACTGTTGCTATATGCAACGTCATGAATGACTCTCACAAAAATAATGTTGAGTGAAAGAAACCAGTCAGCAGAGTATATACTGAGTGTCTTCATATAGTGTTCTAGTATACTATATGGTTCAAGTTTTATAAGATTCTAGAAGAAGTAAAATTAATTTTTGGATACAGGATGACTACTTTTAAGGAAGTGTAGTGACTGGATGGGAGCATAAAAGGGACTTCTAGTAATATTCAATTTTTTAATCTGGTGCTGGTTACATGAGTATGTTTACTTTGTTAAAATTTATGGGTTATGGCTGGTATAAATTTCCAGATGTGTTTATATGTATAGTAAATTTTCTTTAAAAAAAAAAGATAATGTTTTAACTTACTGGGACTTCTTGGCCCTTGACATCTTGCAGACTTTTCCCAAGTGGCTGCTGGTCCACCATCCTAATGTGGGATTCATCCACAAAGGACACATACTTTAATGTCTAAGAAAGGAAGGTTAACATGTTTATCCACTTTTGTATGGAATTATCAAGAATTGCCTATCTAAACATATCTAAAGGCAACTGTTATTTCCATTTATAATACCCAATGACAAACTGTTGAACCAGCTAACTAAAAACTCTTGCTAGGCGAGAATGAATAACTTCTGAGTCTAAATGTAAATCAAATGGAACCTCATGCACCTTAACTTGTAGGTTCAGCCTATCCACAGCTCACTGCCTAATGTTTTTAGGTCCCCAAGCACTATGTAAAATTCCTTTGTTGTGGTCTCTCAATTTTAGTTACTCCAGGTTAAATGTCTCCAGAAAGTTACACTATTGCAACTTAAATTATTTATATGTTCATTAGATTTCATCCCATCTTAGGCCATGAAATGGTGATTGTTTTTAGTTGGAAAGATGAACTTTTAGTTCAAAATGTGAAAACATGTACAATGGACAATGAATTGTGCATTCAGCTGTTGGAAAAGGACAGTGATGTTCTTGGATGAGGGAAAAACAAAGAAACTCTCTTTGTTTTTAGGCACCAGAGATTTCTCTTTGGGGGGAATCATGGTGTTGAGTGCAGAGAACCTGCTTAGTAAAGTCCAAATTAATGAAAACAATACAGATGAGGCTAAAATTCCCTTTGACTACTCCCCCACCCCGGGCTCCTTTCCAGAAGCAACCCCTGTTACCACTTTTGTGTGTATTCAACACCTTTTGCATGGATATGTATACTCACACACATACATACATGTGTGTATACACATGTATATAGATAAAATATACATATAGAAAATATATAGAATTAGTTTATATGTGTAGATTTTTTAATATATATATCATACCATACATATTATTCTACAGCTTGTTTTTGTACAAAATGCCTTGGATATTTACTCATGCAAGTACCTATAACTCATATAGATCCCATGTTGGAATTTCAGCTCTGTGACTTATTAGCTGTATGACTTTGGGCAAATTGTTTAACCTTCCCGTGCCTCATTTCCTCTTCTATAGAAAGAGAGAATAGTGGCAACTACCTACATGATTATATTAACTCAGTGAGTTAATATATACAAAGCATTTAGAAGTGCTACATAAATGTTGGCTATTATTATCTACCTCACTCTTTTAAACTGGTGCCTGGTACTCCTTACTATGGGTTTATCATAGTTTCTTTCACCATTAACCTACTGGACGTTTGGGTAGATGCTATTTCTTCACTGTTAACAATCATTTATTAATAATAACTTAATAATCAGTGCTGCAGTGTACGTCTTGTGCACATGTACTGCTTGGGTACTAATGTGAGAGTGTCTCTAGGGCGCATATGGAGAAGTGGAAATGCCAGGCTGTGAAGTATGTCCCATTTAAATATCAGTCACTGCCAGATTGTTCTCCAAAATCATTGTGGTTTTGTTTTTTTTAGTCTCTACCAATTTAATAAATGACAACATTGATAAGTCCTGGAACATAAAAATTTGCCTTCCGTACATCTTGCCTCTCCATTTTTGTTTCTATTCTTCTCTAAGACCAAAGGATTCATCTGGGAGATGGTCAGTTGGGGCGGAGTCTGGAGACTTAGCCACTGCAGGATTAAACCTGTGATTTTGGCCTAATTTTTGTGCATTTCTCAGTGATCTAATGGAACCGCGAGTGTTTGGGTGTCCTATAAGCATGGAGTGCCTTACCCGCTTTGGCTCCACAATGGACTCGCACTTCTTCCTGTAGTAGTACTCATTGACCGCGCAGGGCTCACAGCACTTGCAACAGGGATAAACATGGGATCGACAGCAGCTACTGGAGTAAGTGTTGATGAGAAAGTCAATGAACATAGTGGCCTGGAGAAAACCCAGACAAGCACCAAGTTAGTGAAACTTCTTTTTGCCAAATCATTTTCAGAAAGCATGAGAAAGAGAATCTCTTACCAAACCAAAGTAGGAGAGGGTCGAGCCAATGTACACGATCAGTTGGATAATGTCAAATTTTCCTCCCTGAAAACAGGGTGGGATAGTTTACTTGATTGAAATTCAGAGCAGCGCTCTTTTGCTTTCACGTATGCAGTTGCTGGTGTAGTAGGGAGTGGAGCCCAGTGCCGTGACTTTGATAGATGGGTTCAAGTGCTCACTGAGGCAGAGATTGTGCAGATTGAAGCTCTGACTCTCATTTGCCCTGTTACTGCTATCCAGGGTGTGCTTGGACTCATCAATGTTTTTTCTTTCTTTCTTTTTTTTTTTTTTGAGACACAGTTTTGCTCTGTTGCCTGGGCTAAAGTGCTGTGGCATCAGCCTAGCTCACAGCAACCTAAACTCTTGGGCTCAGGCAATCCTCCTGCCTCAGCCTCCCGAGTAGCTGGGACTACAGGCATGTGCCACCATGCCCAGCTAATTTGTTCTATTTTTAGTTGCCTGGATAATTTTTTTTTTTTCTGTTTTTAGTAGAGACGGGGTCTCGCTCTTGTTCAGGCTGATCTCAAACTCCTGAGCTCAAGCGATCCTCCTGCCTCTGCCTCCCAGAGTGCTAGGATTACAGGCGTGAGCCTCCTGCCCAGCTGGACCCATCAATGTTGTAAGCAAACAAGCATTGGAACCACTGAAGATTTGTTATTTTTCCATTCGAGGTGAGGGTTTCAGACAAGCTTTCCCTAGAAGAGGTTTGAGATTACTTCAGAAGCAGAGGGAAGGAACGTCCTCACAGGCTCTTCCCTTGGGTGGCCTTGTGGATTTTATTCTCAGTGGTCTTTCCATTCTTTCAGCTGTAGCTCGTTGATTCTTGTGCTGCTTATCAGCATGTTATATAAATAATGTGCTGTGAAGCAGGGTGTTACGGGATCTGTTGATTTTTTTTTGCATACCCGGCATCCCTTCATTCCTTCCTCTGAAAACAACACCACAATTTTTTCTGGGAGAACCATTTCTCTTTATATTCATTCCATGTAGTTTGGTGGGGGTTGGGGGGTGCCTTGGCTCTCTCCTCTGGCCCCTGGGCTGGGTCAAGACTGGTTCAAGACCAGCCCTTGAGAGTATGACATGACTCTGGTCACAGTGATTACCTCAGCAGTGGGCATGTGTCAGGGCCAATGGCATCTACCTGAGGCCTTTGCTCAAAATTTCTGGCAAAGAGGTGTTTTCTTTTAATTGAGGTTGCTGACTGGGTGTGGTGGCTCATACCTGTAATACCAGCACTTTGGGAGGCTGAGGTGGGAGGATTGCTTGAGCCCAGGAGTTGGAGACCAGCCTGGGCAACATCGCAAGACCCCATCTCTAAAAAAAATAAAAATTAGCTGGTTGTGGTGGTGCATGCCTGTAGTCCTAGCTGTTCCAGAGGCTCAGGCAAGAGGATCACTAGAGCCCAGGAGCTTAAGCCTGCAGTGAGCTATGATCATGCCACTGTATTCCAATCTGGAGACAGCAAGATTTTGTCTCTAAAATAATAACAAAAATTGAGGTTGCTAAACTGGTCAGATATAAGGAGCTGTGTGATACTACCATATAGAGATGGCCAGTCTAAGGATGATACCAAGACAGAGGAGAACATATGTAAGAAATGGAGAGAAGCAGATTCCTGAGGATGTTGTTCCAACACCTAGATCTAGCCATACCTGAAGCTTGAAAATTACCCCTGGATTTTTTTCAGTTATGTGAACCAAAAAACAGACAAAAAAAGGACCTTTTTTCCTAAGCCAATTTGAGGTGGATTCTGTTATTTAGACACTATTTTGCAGAGGGTTTTCTTTCTCTCTCTTTTTTAAGCATCAGAGTATTTTTAAAGTTGAATATTAGAATTTTTTCCAGGGCCACTCTTTTTGGTTTTTTTTTCCCCACCCCCACCACCAGTGCCACTCTTGTACTCGTCAGGTGACTTATTCTTGGACAGGACTCCAGGGACATTTCTTCCTCCTCTTTTATCCCACATGTGAAATGCACAGTGCTAGCTAATGACTATGACCCAAAGCATTCACTCCTTGAAGGCACTACAACCGTAATTAGGACACAGTCATAGGAAGGAGGTGCCTGGGGCTGGGAGCAGAGACTTACGGTGCCAAAAACCAGGATGTCAAAACGGATCCCAAAGACTTTTATGAGGGTCCGTTTTTCAACATTGTTTTCCTTATAGTACTTGGCATATCTGTAGGAAGAAAAGGATCCATATGTATAAAGCTCTCTTTGAATGTGCTGGTATTTTATGAAAGAAAAAACCAAATCAGTAGCCAACCTCATCCTCCTGGTCTGTCTTCCAGCTCTGCTGCGTGGCAGAGGGAAGAACACAAGCCGAACCCTTGGATTACTCTCTCTGACCACTTGGAACCAGGAAGCTTCCACCTGTGTCACCCCCTCTACATGCGTTATCACAGATTGATGGGAAGTCAGCTTTTAGCTTAAGATTAAAATGAATAATTTTTAACCAATACAGAATTAACAATAAGCAGAGAAATTTTAAAAAATAACTTCAAGCAATCTGATTATTCCTTAAGGAGGGAAAACAGATTTGGCTTCTCGAACAAAGATGGGGGAGCGGAACTGGCGGTGAGTCTCAGGTACTAATTGCTGGATCGGGTATAGGTGTGCTTAGCAGTGTGTTCTAACTGTATTTTCTCATGTTCTATATTTGTCTATTTGGCAACCATTAATCACAGGGCCCAAAGCTAAAGGCCAACGTTGTTTACATCTCTCCTGCAATCCAGCTTTTGCGAGTGTATGAAAATCATATTACAGACCCTCCAAACAATCCCGATTCATGCCCCCAACCACCTCCTTTATCTGACTCTCACACAGGAAGCCAGGATTTCTCTTCAGGCCTGGGTAGGGCCGGACCAGACAGCTAGAGACCACCACTGTAACCCACAGCACACTGGCATTATTCAAACCAGCCAACTCCAAGCTGTTCCCTCAGCCCTTCCTGGCCCTTCCCGTGGAAGACACAGAAAAGTTTCTGGGCCATTCTGTCCCCTTGATTCTGCTTCTTGGCGGAACCCAGTGCTTTCCTTGTGGCCCTGCCCAGCATGGCGTGGCACGGCCCCGTCTCTTGGCAAACATACATAGTAAATTCTTTCAATGGCATTGACCTCTCTGTGTCATCACTCAGGCACCTTTATAAAGGAAGACCCGGGCGCAAATCACAATCACCCCAATATGCAACTCTCACCAGTGCCAGAGTCAGGAAAAGTGGTACATTATATTTTCCATGAATAATAAGGAAGGCTGAAGCCACAGACTTCATGAAACTTTTAAATCTGTCCCTCCCTCTCACCACCTTTTGGTGTTATTTTTAGATAAGGATATATATATATATATATTTTTTTCTTTTCTGAGTTATTAATTCACCATCTATTTACAGGTGTGGGGAGGGAAGAAAACAGAAGACAGATGCTTTGCCAAAATATAATATGGAACATCTGAAACTCGTTTTTTCAAAAAAAGTGTCAAAATTTGACATTGAGATGAGTTAGATATTATCAGGCACTTCAGTGCCTGTTTCTGGCCAGAGAGGTTTCAATTTCTTTTCATCTGATTATTCCTGTTCCAAGACAGTTCATTCTTCTTCTGCTGTGTTGAGTGATTTGGTTTTTTTTGTTTTTTTTTTTTGAGACAGAGTCTCACTCTCTTGCCTGGGGTGAGTGCCGTGGCGTCAGCCTAGCTCACAGCAACCTCAAACTCCTGGGCTCAAGCGATCCTACTGTCTCAGCCTCCCGAGTAGCTGGGACTACAGGCATGCGCCACCATGCCCGGCT
>RJWJ010040181.1:0-14102 GCA_004363605.1 Indri indri | reverse complement strand
GCCACATGAAACAAGTACGTTATGAGTATCCGACATTATGTATTATTATTATTGGACTGCTTGATGGTCCTACGTACTTAGAAATGAAAGAAGCAGCTCCAAGGCCTGCGTTTGAATTGGCAAGCGTCTCCCTCAGGATGAAGGTCTGGGAGGGCCAGAGCATGCCCACCCTGCTACGGAAGATCCTCGGGTGTTAAGATACATCCCTATGATAAAGCAGGAAGATAAGGGGACATACAGACAACAGTGTTTTGTGGAAATAGCAGAATGGTGGGGGGAAGTATGAATCTGGGTTCTAAATGGTTCAGTCCATATGCTGTGTGACTTTAGGCAAGTCACTTCACCTCTCTGAGCCTCCATTTCTCCACACTGTTAGTCTGGGTGAAGGAACGGTTGTGAAGATAAATTAAAATTGCATACGTGAAAGCACTTCGTAAACTCCAATAGGCTATTGAATTCTGAGAATTAGAAATAACCAAAAGGTTGCTTTGTTGATTTCTTCCCTATTCCCACCCCTCCCCCAGGACTGAAGCCTGGATGCCATCTATAATATTTAATAATAGTAACCTATGTTTATTAAATACTTACTAAGAGCCATGTATTATTTCATTCTGTTCTACAGTAACTTTATGTGGTAAGTATTGTGATTAACTCCATTTTACAGAGTAGGAAACGGAGGCTCAGGACCCGGAAGTGGCAGGGATTTAAACTCAGGTCTTCCTGATTTCCTTTTAGTTCTTATGTTGTTTGCCTCTAAAATATGCCTGACAAGCTGCTCCCAGATTGTGCTTGAACACCTCCAGGGACATGGGGCTCATTACCACCCCCATCCCAACCCCCACCGTGAGTACTGCCCCCTGACACATGAAGCATAGTTATGGTGACATTATTATCTGTAAAACAGAGTGACTGAGTGGATATTCTCTTAAGGTCTATTCCAGAGCATCGCTTTAAGAGCATGAGCCTTTGCAGACAAATCCAGCCTGGTTACCGAAGGAAGGTTTAAGCATCTCCGTGTGAGAATGGAACGCAGCAAGTGAGAGGTGTGTGTGAATGGGGCAATTAATTCCCTTTTGCCAATCGCTGTTAAAAAAAGACAAAAATCATTTACTGGAGAGGAGGCGTTTGTTCCCCGTAGACCCGTGGTGTGACTCTGAAATATCTCCGCGGAGGGAAGGTGACCGAGGAAATACAAACCTATTAAATGTGCAGGGCCAAAGAGGAAGGGGTGTCCATAAAAGGATTTCTAAACCATATCAAAGGCTCCCGAGGTCGGGGAGGGCTGCCGAAACACGGCCAATTAGAGCTAAGTGGGAAACCGGCTCAAAGCTCGGAATTGAAGACAAAGAGCAGCAGTTAACCTGTCTTCTAGCAGGAAACACAGCCCTTAATGCTCCGTGTAATTTAATATTTTAAAATTGCGACCACAAACATCGAAGGCTCCTGTTCGACAATGTAAAATGGACGATAAAAGTCCTATTGGGCCTTTGGATACCGTAGGTGAGACGGCACAGGAATGATGCTGGTCTAGGGTGACTCTGAAGCCACGGAAGTCGAACTGGCAGAGACACGGTGAGAACTCGCCCCAGGATGCGAATCGCCAAGGCTCAGCTCTGCTTTCCAAAGACCCGATCCCTGGCCAGCAGGAATCCTTGGATGTGTGTTTTGCGGGCTCTTACAGGATGGGTCACGGTGATGTGAGAGGAAAGGAAGCCCTGGCAATGCTTAGAGGGTCCACAGCCTGTTCCAGGGGACCCCTTAAAAGCAGTGGCTCTTCACGTTGGGAAGCTTTTAAAATGCCTCATGCCTGGGCCTTCACGCAGAGCGGCAGGCCTGGGCACCGGCAGTGTGTGAAGCTCCTCGGTTAATTTCCACCGGCACCCAGGGCTGAGAACTGCTGCTCTGAGAGATCACGGGCCCGACGAGCAAGGGAAGGGGGACATCTGGAATGTGCAAGCTGGGACTGTGCTAGAATCCACAGCAGGTACCCGACGCGCTGACAGTGAGTTATGCAGAGAAGAAAATGGGTCAACGGCAAATTTTGCTCCTGGCAGGCAGGAGAAGAGGGGGCTGAGTAAAACAACCATGTGGAAGTCAGCCCCTGACAGTCTCCGAGCACAGAACCATGAATATAAAACCTGCGGTGGAGAAGCCAGGTTTCCATGTCGCCAAGCACTGTTTGTGGACACGCTGGTGGTGGCTGCCTTTCCCTAAGAAGGATGAAGCTGGACTCCTCTGAGTTGTCAGTCCTCGGGGTTTGGCCCCCAAAAGAGCTTCCCCTTCATTCTCTATGACTTTCCTCCCATTGCCTGGGTGACAGCGTGGTCACGGGGAAGGTCAGCGGCTTTGTAGACAGACTCGACGCCTGGACCGCCACTTACTGGGGATCCTGGGCAAGGAATTACCCGCATCGAGGCTGTTTCTCATCCACAGACTGCAGATCGCAACCCGACCCACGGGGCCAGTGTGAGGAGTCCATGATGTCACCCAGGCAAGCTGCCAGCGTGGTGCCTGGCACGTGTGACCACGTCTGTGCCAGGCACTACATCATGTCCCCCTCATGGGCCCGCCCTCAACGTCACCAAGTACATGCTCCTCCTTGTGCCCGCCTCGTGCTGCCCTGCCTCCGTGCTGTCGCCAGGCAGGTCCCTCCACCCGTCACCCCTTCCTGTCCAGTCCTATACTACCTGCCCTGAGGGGGGCTCAGGCTCTAGACCTACCCCCTTTTCGCTCTTTTTGCATCTTCTTCATTCTAGAATTTAGATTTTAAACCCTCCAACGGGACTCCTCCCTCCTCTGGCTATTTATGTCACTTCCACTCTGGGCCACGCCCTGATTCACCCCATCACTCCCACCTACACTGAGAATTCCCTGAGGATGACACCTGTGACTTTTCGTCCCCCGGGGGACCACGTGAAGCCCCAGAAAAAGCATGTGCTCTGGCACTTAATCCTCATAGCAAGCCTATGTGGTAGGTCAAATTATTATCTCTACTTTACAGACAAGGAAACTGAGGCATCGAGAGATTAAGTTACTTGCCTAAAGTCAAATAGCCATTGTCAGAGGTGGGACTCGGACCCGGCAGCTGGCTCCAGGGTTCAGGCTCTTAACCACTTTGGGACGCGCCTTTGCAGAGTGAGGCTCCCCCTACAGACAGGAATAGACAGGAGGGAGGAAGAGGGGGATGAAGGAGACTAGGACATGGAGACACCATGAGCCCCAGCTGGAACGGGGGGGCCTGTCACCAGTGTCAGGGGGCCTCAAGGAAGCCACATGAGCACTGAGGGTCCTTTCCTCTTAGTGTCCACTGGACCACCAGGGGATGGGGTCAGCAGGTGGCTGGCTAAGCATCCAATCTGGAGCGACACCCCCTGGTGCCTGGAGACTGCCCAGTCCTCCTCCCACCACCTCCCACCCTCAATGGGCAACTCTGAGTCCAACCGTCTAGGACACTTATAAACCCTCCCCCCAGCCAGAAGGAGGGGGTGTTGGACATCTAGGATGATGGTGGTGGTAGCATGAAGGAGACGACCACCCCTGACCACAGCCAGACCTGAAAGAACCAACCTGAACCGTCGCGTCCAGCAGAGCAGCTGCGGAACACAAGCAGTAGCAGACGGCATGGTCAGGGGTCCCACCACCCGCCTCCTCCCCTCACTTCTCACAGCTGGGCTCAAACAGCCTCCTCTGATTCCCCGGGCGCCATTCCTCTTGCCATGAACACGCACCCAGCAGGTCCCCAACGACCCATAGCTGCCAGCACAGGTGGTGTCCCCTGATAATCAGTTGCCAACTGGTTTAGGTTACCTTGACCTGTGGGCACATGAATTCTGAGACCCGATCTGGCCCCCGTGAACCCCACTTTCCAATGCCACCCCCATCTCACTAAACAATAGTCTCTTCTCAGTTTCTGTCCATCCTGGCTCCACCACAGTTATTAGCTGTGGGGTCTTAGATAAGCCATTTAACCTCTCTGAGCCTCAGTTTCCCCATCTCCAGAAGGGGACAATCCCAGTTGCCTTACAGAATCCTTTGAGGATATAATGAGCTGCCATCTAGGAGGTACCCAGCCAGGGCCTGGCAACCAGAGATTCTTGGTGGTGGTGGTGGGGGCGGATCTTCCTTTCCAAATTGCGAAAAGCAGTGGCTCCATTGGGCCCTGCTGGCATCCCTCTCCTGGTTTCTAGACAGCGCAGGGCTCCAGGCCGGTCCTGAAGGACCTCCCTCCCCCACCTGCCCCCTTCACTGTGAGTGGAACGAGAACTAAGCCAGGCCCTTCACAGGTGTCCCTGGGACCCCCCCACCAGAGGGACCCATCATTTCCCTGCAGGACACCTTCTTTGCGCAGTGAGGGCTCTTTTCCCCTCCCCGCTCCCTTCCCCAGAAGGGAGTGTCACGGAAGAACATCCAGGGGAGGGTGATGCTTGGGCAGTACCCAAAACCATCCTGCTCTGAACCCCAGCAAAAGCCCCTGAGGGGGCTCTGAGCTGCAGCCCTAGCGGCTAAAACGTTTCCTCTGCAGAAATAGGTTTCACAAACAAAACCAGCTGAGAAACCCTTTCAGAACTCAGAGAATCAAATGCTCAGGACAGAGCAGGCCCTGCTCCACAGAGCCAGGAAGGAAAGTACTGTTCTTCCCCCTCCCTGCCCCCAAGCAAAACATAAACAGTTTGGATTTCTCAGGGCTTGGCATCCTGAACAGTTAATGGAGTGTCTGCCTCTGCCACCTGTCACCTCAGAGGGTCCCAAGGACACAAAATTCAACGGGGTGATTTCCCGCTCCCAGGACAGCCCCTGAGAGTTTGTTTTCACGCTCACAAATCCATTCTGTCCTCGTAGCAATGCAGTGAGGCGGGCTGACGGGATTCTTCTGCTCATTTTTGATAGATGACCAAACGGAGGCTCAGAGAGGCAGAGTGACTTGTCCCTTGTCACCCAGCTAGTGAGTGCTGGGCAGGGATTTGAACCCATCACCACAAACTGGTAACTTTCAAATTCATCCTGGGGGTGCTGGGAAGAGCTGCTGAGTCTCAGGCCTCTCTCCTTTTGTGTCCCTTGATGGCTACAGTGATCACACACACAAAACGGAGCCCTCAAGGCACTCTCTAGAAAGCAAGAAGCCGGGCTGCAGGGGCTGGAGAGATTCACCCACGGGTTAATTTCTGTTCCTGTTACATATTAGGGATATTTGTTCCTGCTTGATATAAATTGGGCTTCCACATAAGATTTCATTTGAAGAAAGGGCTAAACAGCTTAAAAATAATTGAAAACCAGTGCACCAAACCAAGTCAGCGCTACGGCTCGTGCCTGCTGGGTCGGTTTTTGATGAGGTGGCTTTTCTCTGCTGTGGTGCAAGGAAAACTCTCAGGTCTGCAAGAAGCTGCACTGTGCAGGAAAATGCCAGGCACAGTAGGGTGGGCGGCAAAGCCTCTTTGCTGAATCCAAATTCAAAAACTTTAGTGATTATAAAATGGGCAATACCCTTGGTATTGGCAAGACCCAAGTGGCCGCCTCCCAGAACAAAGCTCTGGGGAAGGTTTTGGTCCTTGTAAAGTTTGGCCCCTGGTGGCAGGTGTGACCCTCCAGGCAGGTCTGCTCTGATCCCACACCAGCATCTGACCTTCAGGCTCGGCTAAGAGGCAGAGACGGTGCCAGTCGCACCCAGCCTTCGAGCTCTGACCCTCAGGCACTGGGTAACGGGGTTTTCCCTCACCCAGCAGAACACGTCAGACTCCTTGGGCACGTGGGGCAGCCTTGGGCAGACGGTCTGGCAGGGCAACTTCAGAGGAGGCAGAAGTTGAAGGCAGTTTGTGAAGTTGCTCAGACATCTGCAGATGCTAAAACAGCAATTTCCTCTTGGTGGCTGGACACGGTGTTCCCGGAGGAACACGTGGCCCCCAGGTGCTCGTGGGTAGACCCTGTTGTCTCTGATTCTTTCCTCTGCTGCTTGGCCGGCTCGGAGCCAGTGTGAACCTGCCCAGGAGTTGGTGGTTCACATAGCAGCAGATGTTGCCCAGCCCCCACCAAGGGCCAGGGTCAGGGCCACCAAGACCAATAAGATAGAGTCCATGCCCTTGAGGATCAAGGAACATGCCAGGAACCTTTGCCCCATCAGGTGATGGGTTCTGGAAGTAACGATGACAACAGTCCCTGCAGTTTATTGAGCACTTACTATGTGCCAAGCAATCTACATACATTATTTCATCAAATAATCATTACAATCCAATGTAAGGTGAATCCTGTTTCTAGCTCCATTTAACAGATGAGCAAACTGAGGTCCAGAGAGGTTAAGCTGAACAGGAAGTGGCGGAACAGAGACTTGAACCCCAGCCTGATGCCCGAGCCTTTACCCTTGACCAAGCTGTACTGTGCAGACCCAGTGTGTTCAGAGTAAGTGGGACCCCAGCTCCACTGAGTCCAGATTCCTGGGCTCCTGCCTTAGTTTCCCTACACCATATATTCTCAGAGGGGACAATATCGCCCCCCAAGGGGGCAGCAATTTGTTCTGGCAAGGGAGAGCAAAAAATATTACTCTTTTTATGTATAAAGACATACAGTATATAATAGATATACAGTGTAGCTGTGGTAGTAAAAGCTTATGGGGAGTGCAATTAGAAAAAAGTGCCCGGCACATAGTAGGTGCTCAGTAAACAGTCATTCCCTACTTTGCTGCCTGCTGGAGCTGAACGTGCATTGGTCCCATTGGGAGCTTTTGTGTATTGGCCTCAGTCTGCCTGGCCTAGCCTCACCCTCAGGCCTTTGGCCCCTGCATGCTCCATGCCTGAGTCTGCCCCCCCAGCACCCAAGCTCGCCCCCCAACACAACATCCCTGGTGCCTCCTTGGAGGTTCCAGCTGCCCAGAGTTGTCTGTTGGCCTTGTTATAGGTTAAACAGGTACAAGCTTAGCTCCGCTGAAATGAAACTTGAACACTTCAGGTAGTTGTTGTCAATTCTCCCAACACAGGGAAAAAGGTAATTGTCAATTAATGAACCCATCAACTGAGGCAGGAGGAAAATCAATAACATGGCCCAACACAGAGCGTTCTAATGCCAGTCAGGACTCCAGGAGTGGGAGCCTTTCAAACAGGTACATGGAGTAATTGGTTTTTCCCTTGTGACCCATCCGGCAGACTCTACAACTCTCCAATTAACAGGTACCGTTGACAGGCACACAATTATTTGGGTTCACTGTGCCCCAGCTAGTGTTTGTTCAATCAAAACTTGCAAATACGTGGAAAGTGCACAGAATGGCAAATGCAGGATATCTCTGGAGGAAACCAAGCAGTGAATGGGTCCTAAAGGAATCTTGGACTCGGACTTCTGCTTCAGAGAGCTGCCCCGAGTCTCGGCTCAGATGCCGGCTCAACACCCTTGTTCCAGGTGGCCCCTTATTGGACCTGTCTCCGTTCCCACTGGGGAACTCAGAGGGCTCTGCCCATGGCTCGGCCAGTGCTCTCCTTCCCCAGCTTATGGGGGGTGGGGAACGATCCCCCTCCCACCGGACTCCACTCGTGCCGGGAAACAGCTGGGTCCCTGCCTTTTTCCAAGAGGCTCTAGCTGCCTGGAATGCCATTGCTCTTCTACCTGGGCCATCCAAGTTTGCCTCCCAATCCTCGGGGATTCTTCTGGGCCTTCCCCAGGCTAGGCCAAGGCCTTCCCCTGTGCAATCCTGCGTCCACTTCTTCCTTAGCACTATGCCATTGGGTTATACGCGTTGGGTCATCTCCCCGTTTCCCTCTCTGGAGAGTGAGCCTTCGATGGCAGGGACCAAGTATCATTCATCTGCAAACATCATCAGATTAGGAAGTGCTGAGGAAATGGTCGTTAGGTGGCAGGCAGTGCCGAGAGGGCGGTACGTGGATGGATGGGCTTGTGGGTACGTGCAGGAACAGGCAGGGAACCGGAGACTGGTGGGGAATGCAGGTGGAAGAGGGTAGCAGGTAAGGGAGGGAGGAGGTTGCGGGTTGCGTGGATAGGAGGAGGGTTACGAGACTGATGGGGGCTCCGTGGTTGGCGGTGAGTAAGCATTTGGAAAGCCATTTGGCACAGTAGTTAGGAGTGTGGGCTCTGCAGCCAGATGTCTTGGGTTGAATCCCAGCTCTGGTATTTCCTGGCTGCGTCATTCTCTCCGAACCTCAGTTTTCTTTCTTATCTAAATGGGAATAATAATAGAACTCTCCTCCTAAGCTGATTGTGAGGACTAAATTATACCTTTGAAACACTTCAAACGGTGGCTGGCATGAAGAGGACTGAATAAATATTAGCCACTGTAATCTTTATTATTACTGTGATTATTATTAACCAATGGAGAAATGACCGGATGGATGGAAGGGTGGATGATTTAGTGAGTAGATGGGCGATGAGTGCGTACGTAGGTGAGCGAATGGGCCGATCTGGGGGGAAGAGGATGGAAGGAAGGATGGACAAGGGAACGGCTGCTCTGTGCCAGGGGTGGCGGGTGAATCTGTCACATACGCAGCCCTCCCCCGAACCCACTCCCAAGGCATTGGAGACTGCGGCCTGCCCACCCCTGCCCCCAGCAACACACATGCAGGTTTTGTATTTCCTAATGGGACATCCTGTTGGAGTCTCCCCTCCCTAACCCAGGTCTGCTCCTCGTGTGGTTCTGGACAGCTCACAGATCCAAGCTGTCCCTCCCCTGGAACCAGCCAGCTGGACCATCCCTGTCCTCCTACGGAGCTGTGCCCACAGCCCAGACTGAGTCTCTCCTAGATGCTGACATGCCTGGGCCTTGTCTGAATCTGCTAGGAACCCAACTTTGGCCTCGTCATTCAGTGCTCCACCTGAGGGAACAGGACACAGCTTTTGCCTCTCACTCCCTGTTACTTTTTAGGTCATTGCCCTCATCGTCCCAGGACACTGAGGGAATTGAGTGAGCACCTCCTATGTGCCAGACGCTTGGCACTGGGTATATATTTAATCCTCATGAAACCCTAGCAGGTAGAGTGTAATTATCCCTGTTTTACACATGCAGAAGTCAAGGGCTCAGTCCCAGAAAGCAAGTAGAGGAGTGAGGATTTGAACCCTGCTCTCCTACTCCAATGCCAAGGCTCTTTCCTCAATCCCAACCTTCTTGGGAGCTCTCAAAAGAAAGTCCCATTTTATTTCCAGGATGCATGCAAACTGTTGTTTTGGTACAAAAGCTGGAACAGGGCCACAATTCTGGACCAGAAAATGTCTTCTAGGGTCAGAATTATATTTCTTATTGATTTTATGTTAAAGCAACTTGGCTAGAAACAAGTTCTGTTTATCAGTTTAAAAAGTTCAACCATTCCCTGGTCCCCAACCCTACTCTACATGATGGTGAAGGATGTGGACACATTCCCCATTGGCTGCCAGGATACTGCTACCTGACATGGCCTCTCCCCCATAGGAGTGGGTGAATTGGCCCTTCTCTGCCCTGTCTCCTGGGTTGGCAGCTAATCCTGAAATAGCTTCAGTTGAGACTCATGCTTAGGGCTTCTTAGATCTTAAATGGGATTTTTAAGGACTGAAAACCTACAAGAACCATGAATGGATCCTGAAGTGTGGAATTCCAGGCACTATGCCAGCCAGGCGCCTCTCACTTTGGCCGTTGTAGACAGTCAGACACGCTCCCTGGTCAGGCCAGCCTCCTCCCTGAGCTAGACTAGAGTCTCTTTGAGGCAATTAATACATATGTAAAAACTGACAGTGTTGTATGATGTTCGAACATCATTTTGCTGGATCTTCAAAACACCCCAATACAAGATAAGGAAATTATAAAACAATCTCATTTATGAACTTGAACAGGAAAACTCTAAATAAAATATTAGCTCATGGAATTCAGCAATACATTTTTTAAAATACACCACAATCAAGTAATGTTCGACCCAGGAATTCAGGGTTAGTTCAATGTCAGAAAAATTATGTAATTACAGCACACTAGCAAATGCAAGGAGGAAATCAGAGGCTCAATTCAAAAGATGCTAAAACAAAATTAAATTCAACATGTACTTATGATTAAAACAAACAGAAACTCTTGGCAAATTAGGAAAATAAGGGAACTTTCCTAATCTAATCAAGTGTATCTACCAAAAAAATTTAAGCAAACATTATATTCAACGATAAAGCTTAAGACATAGTTTCGCTAAAGTCAGGAACAAGATAAAGATGCCCTTTATCATTGATTTTGTTCCACACTGAGCTGAAGATCCTAATCAATGCAATAAGAGAGAAAAAATAAGTAAATTACATAAGAATTGGAAAGAAATGCATCTGTCTTCATTTGCATTTCCGTATAGGAATTCCCGAAGAATCTACTGTCTCTTAGAACGAATAAGAGTTCACCACGGTTGCCCAGTACAAGGCCAATGTATAGATACTGATTGTGTTTCTATTCACTAGCACTCACCAATTCAAAACTGTAATAAAAAAAAAAGGCTCCTTTCCAAACAGCAAGGCAACCGGAAAGATATTTAGCAATAAACCTAGCAAAAGATGTGCCTGACTTTTATGGAGAAATTTATAAAGCATTCCAGAAGGAAATAAAAAGAGCTAGAAAGACCGAGGGGGCTGGCCACAGAGCACGCGGAGAGAAGGCAGGGGAGAGGCCTCCCCCAGGCCGGGGCACTGTGCGCGCTGAGATTAACCACAGGGGAAAAGCAAAGACTGATTTGGGTCCCGGTCTCCGGGCACTTGAGTGAGATTTTCTTTCTGGTAACGGTCAGCACTTCCAAGCCCACTTATCAAAGCGTAGCCAAAGCACTGCTGTTTCGTCACCGGCTTTTTTCCACTTAACAATATAGCAGGGATATTTCCCATATCATTACATGGCGTTTGATTAAAAAAACATAAAGAACAGTTCTCCAAGGCAGACAAGCCTGGGTGTTTCCCCTGTTTTGGAGATGAGGAGGACACCGAGGCGGAGGGAGGAAGTTATGTTCACCGGCACCTATCGCATGCCATCCAGTTCTCCCAGCCCCCCGGGGTACAGGATTTGTTCTCTCCATTTTGCATAAGAGAACGGGAGACACAGTTTCCAGCTGATCAGTCAGGGCTGGGCCTCGAACCTGAGTCTCCGGGGTCTTGTCTGTGCGCTGCCCCCCAGAGTTCAGGGCAGGGCACCCCATGCCTATCTTTCTTTGTCTCCCTCAGTGCCTGGCACAGTGCTCCGTGGAAGGACATTCATTCAGTCGTTCAACACATGCCGCATGCCCACTCTGCCTGGCATGGTGGTGGGACCTGGGAGGCAGTGAACAAAACCAAGATCCCTCCTGATTCCCCCGAGATGATACGACACGCTTCCTGGGAAGGCTCCTCCTCACCCGCTCTTGGTGATTCCTGGCATTCCTTGGCAGCGTAATTCCAATCTCCGCCTCTTCGCGTGGCTCCTCCCTCGAGTGTCCATGTTTCAAATCTCCCCCTCCTTTCACCTACAAGGCTCCTCTCCCATAAGGTGAGCCCTAAGACCAAGATGAACTCACCTCAAGATCCTTAACTTAATTACATCTTTAGAGACCCTATTTCCAAATAGGGTGAAATCACAGGTACCAGGGGTTAGGACTTGGACATAAACTTTTTGGGGGATGCAATGCAACCCATTACCCTAACCCACATTCTACTGGAGGAAAATGAACGACAAATAAATACATAGCACGTGAAGTGGTCATCGGTGCTGTGCCAAGGGGACAAAAAGAGGAAAAAAAGGAGGAATCTATGGGGGCGGGCACTGCAGCTCCAAATGGGGCCCTCGGGGAAGGCTGCACTGGAAAGGTGACACTTGAGCAAAGACGTGAAGGTGGACACGGAGAAAGCCACGTAAGTATCCGCATGGAAAGGTCCTGGGAAGAGGAAATAGCAGGCACAAAGCCTGAAGGAAGGCGCATGCCTGGAAAGCATCCAGTACAGGGAGGGGAGGGAAGAAGGAAGTCCAAGCAGCAGTGGGCCCAGGTCACAGAGGGCCCTGGGGACACCGTTACTGAGATGGAAGCCACTGCACGCATGGTTTGAGCAGAGAGGTTGGTGTGACAGAAGAACGTTAGCTGCCGTGTGGAGACCAGTGCGGAGGCAACCGCCGCACTCAGGACGGGAGAGACTGGCTTGGGCCAGGTGGCAGCAGAGGAGGTGGGGAGCATTGGTGGGTTCTGGGCACATCTGGAAGGTAAGGTCAGCAGGATTTCCTGATGGATGTGGAGTGTGATAAAAAGAGAGGAGACCCAGATAACAGCAAGGTGTTTGGTCTGAGCTATTGCAAGGATGGGGTTGCCATGAAGTGAGTTGGAGAAGGCTGCAAATCTGGCAGGATTATGGAGAAAGGGCCGGGATTGAGACTTGGGCCTGTTGAGTTTGAGATGTCAGTTTTGAAGAGAGGACAGTTAGATGGTTGGATATTTGAGTCTGGAGTTAGGGCAAGGTCTGAGCTGCAGATATGAATTTGGGAGGTGCCCGCCTAAAGACAATATTTAAAACCGAGAGAGAGTGGTAGAGGTCACAATGGGAGTGAGTGTAGGCAGAGAAGAGGCCCAAGGACTGACCTTTGCAAAGGACGCCCCAATGTTAAGAGATTGAAGAGCAACCCAACAAAGGAGGCTGAAAGGCATGACCAGGGAGCGGGAAGATAACCAGGGCAGGGTGGCGTCTCGGGAACCAAGGGAAGAGTGATTTTAGAAGGAAGTGGAGATCAATATGTCCAATGTTTCTGCCGGGACAAGTAAGATGGCACCGAGGCGTGGCTCTGGGTGCCTTAGAGGTCTCTGGAGTCCTTGGCAAGAGCAGTTCCAATGGAGTTGTAGGATTAAAACAAAGTGGGAGAAGAGAAAGCAGAGGCACCCACAGAGACAACTCCTGATAGGTGTTTGCTGTAAAGCGGGAGGAAATGGAATAGGACTAGTGGAGGTAGTGGGGTCAAGAGATGCTTTAGAACTTTCTAGAAAGGGAGAAATTACAGCATAGCTGTGTGCTGAGGGGGAAATTGGTGACATAGGACAAAGTAGAGGAAATCTGCAGACACCGTGCTCCAGGGCACTGGAGTGGATGGGACCGGGAGCGGAGGAAGGACTGCCCCAGGCACAGATGGTCCGTCTCAGCAGTGGGAGGCAAGGTGGAGGGTGTGGGCGCAAGGGCTGGGAGGTGGGCCCGCACGGGGCAGGAGCTGGTGGAAGGTCGCTTCCAGTTGCCTCTAGTATCTAAGTCAATCCAGGTAAGGACTTCAGCTGGAGGAGGGGATGCAGGAGGAAGAGCTGAAGGCGACAGGAGAAGGGGGTCTAGGCAAGGGGCAGAGCGAATCCACTGGGGTGTAAATGAAGCGACCGCGGGCAGCGCAGTGGGCTGGTTGAAAGAACAAGTGAATTCATGGACGATTCTGAGCTCCACGCGGGCATCTCCCTGCTACGCTGTGTGTCTAGTCCTCAGCACGGAGCCTGGCATCTAATATGTACCTGTCGTGACTGAGTGAATGAATGCACGTGACTAGCAAAAAGAAGGGTTGTCCTGACTGGGAATGCTTGTCTCTTGGCCACCGTAATCTTCTCTTGGAAGGCAGAGCGAGACCCCAGGCAGCTGTAGGACCCGCGGCACCAGCCATATTGCAGGAAGTTAATTAACTCCGGGCTGTATTTCCCTTCTGTTCTCAGCTGTGGAAAGTGTGTCTTTGTTCCTGACAACCTCAATCAGCTCCTGCTCCTCCTGAGCTCCTCCACCCCCACTCGAAGGCTGATGCTGTGGTCACCATCCTGTTTCTGGACAAGCGGGGTGGCCTGGCTTCCCCTGCAGCCTCCCTGCCTTCTCAGCCCCGACAGGCACTCCCTGTACTGGGTGTGCCCAGGGAAAGGACAAGATGGCGCCATGAGCCCTCCCAAGCCACCCCTGCTGACCAGTGGTCTGGACCGGGAAAGGCTGACCTGGACTCACTCCAAAGCCCAGGCACTCTGCCCTGCCCACTCCTGCCACCATCTTCTCTTGGGCTCTTCTTCCAAGTCAGCCAGGTGCCCCCTGCACCTCTGTTTCTTCCATACCTTGGGCACTGGTTCCTGTCCTGTCCAGATAGGGAGACTTTGACCCCAGGAGAGGTCTAGGAGTAGGGCCCCAGCACCTGTAGTTTATAAAGCTCCCCAGGTGTTTTT
>RJWJ010040180.1:0-14104 GCA_004363605.1 Indri indri | reverse complement strand
TTCTAACTGCTGTAGTGCCATTGGTGTAGAGAAGGGAGTGAGAGAGCAGCCACGTGGGCATCTTGAGGAAGGAGTTTCCAGCAAGAGGAACAGCAAGTACACAGGCCCTGAGCAGGGATGTTTAGCATATGTACCATACAGCAAGGAGACCAATGTGAGGACGGCAAGGTGGGCAAGAGAGAGGGCTAGGGAATGAGATCATGGAAGTGTCAGGAGCCTAATCATGTAGAGACGCGGAGATGCTATTGAGGACTTTGACTCTTTCTGTGTGGAGCGGAAAGCCACTGGAGAGTCTGAGCAGAGATCTTGGGTTTCATCAGCATTTTGCTGGCTGCTGTGTTTAGAAGCAACTCTAGGAGAGCAAGGACAATAGCAGGGAGGCCATTCAATTATCTGGGTAGAACATAATGGTGGCTTGGCCCAGGGAGATAGCAGCTAAGATGTTAAGAAGCAGAAAAATAGAAGCCACTCAAGGTAGTTCAAATAGTAGGAGTTTAATTCAGCGAACTGATTGCACAGGGGATGGAAAAGCTGAGAAACCATACAAGAAATGAAGTAATGCACAGATTGGCACCAACAGGGGCCATCTCCTCTCTAGAGCAGGGGGTACAGCGAGTGAGAGGGGTGACAGCAGAACCTAGTCACTGTGGCCATCCAGATGGGACTAGAACTGTGGAGGAGGCTGCCCAGCGAGAACTGGGACCTTGGAGGGAAGGACCTGTCCTCTGGAAGTAGTCACGGCCAGAAAAATTCCCATTCCCTGGAGCAGAGAGAAATAACTTAGACTTAGACACACCTTGTCTTCTTCCTTGCTCCCTCTCCCTTTTGGATGAACCTTGTCAAAACTGGGGGGGAGCCTGGGTCCTGTGGTTGGCAGGAAAAAGGCGTGGGATGGTTTGAGAACAGGCAGGCAATAAATGGAGCAACATCCATGGTAGGTGTCCAGCAGGAGCTGGAAGACCAGCTCAAGGCTCCTGAGGCCTTGCTGCTGTTAGTCCCAGGCAGCTCTGCAGGGCAGGCTGTCCTTATGCAGGTGAGCAAACGGCGGCTCAGGCAGGTGAGTCATTTGCTCAGCATCGCACAGCTTGTATGTGGTGGTGAATTATATCCGACTCCAAAACCTGAGTTTTTACTACTTAGCTCTGCTGACCTCTCAAGCAAAGGGTCAGCCCTGATTTCTAGACTATCCTTTACCAATAATACCTATTGGCACAAAGAAGGTATTTAGGTCCCATGACTGCGAAGGAGAAGAGAAAAGTAAGAAAAATAAGCAAAGCGAGTTTCCTCAATACAAACCCAAAGCCATTCCTTCTCATCTCACTCCGAGGGGCTATGAGTTACAGGTAATTAACATTTAGGTAGGAGTCCGTGTTTTGGACAGATCTGTTACCAGCACATTAATAGTTTAGCAGCATAGCTGGCCAGGGCAGAGGGCCAGGCTGCACCTGTAAATTCTGGTGTGAACCCTGGGCAGCTGCCTTCTCAGGGCTGGAGCTCTACATCGCAGCAGGCTGTTTCCAGGTGGCAAGACTGAAAAGGCTTGTCATAGTTTGAAAATTCACTCTCTTTTTATCTCAGAAGCCTAGTGACTAGAGCAAGGGGAGGCTCCTCTGAGCTGGGGAGTCCCTTATTTGGAAGTCCACCCCACAGTGAATTTCTGTTTCCCTGATCTCTGGCCTAGGTGGTGAAGGAGTGAAAGTTGGGAGATTGTTGCTGTGTGGTTAAGTCTGTGGCCTCTGACCTCAGGTGGGCTGGGCTGAGGAGCCCGACTCAGTCAGAGCTTGCTCTGTGGCCTTGAGAAAATGATTCTCAGTCCCACTCTTACTTTTTTTATCTGTAAAATTAAGATGGGAATAGGCCTAGCACTGGCTGCATAAATTGCACAAATAAAAGGCCCAGTACAAAATGAAAATGCAGGGTCCCTTGTTCAAAGTTGTTAAGAGTTTTAAGGGAGTGACAGCAGAGTGTGGAACCAAGTGTGGAGCCTTTCTCGGTGTGGGCCAGTGTAGCTGTGCATGTCACAGGCCTATGAGGCAGTCTTGGTAGACCCTTCCTCATGGGTCTGAGAGTGCAGCCAGATGAGGCGGTGCCTGGCCCCTTCCAGCAGTGTTGGGCTGGGTGAGAAGCACCATCTCCTTGACCACTGAGACTCTCTAGGTCTCTAGACACAGCTCCCGCTCTGATGCTTTGGTCCTACTCCCTGCCCAAGACCTCAGGAGTGTCTGCTTCCTTTCATCTTCCCCTCTCTTCTGTTCCTTGCCCTGGAACCTTTTCTCTGTCCATCCCTTCCATGTATCACTTTCGCTTTCAGACATTCCTAAGCCAGTGTTTCCCATAGCCTGCCCAGTTGGATACTGGTCTGCCGAGGTATTCCAACATAGGGGTTGCGGTCAAGGCGGGGGGATGCTATCCTCCTCTTGGAGACTTGCAGTAAACTCACACGTATTAAAAGCCTTGAGAAGTTCTACAGTGAATGGACCTTTTAAAATGTATTTATATCAGTACTCAAGTTTAGTGACCCAGGAGCATTTTATATCATGAGCTCAGAATTAGCATCTTGTATAGAAGTCATGGTCACTGACCACATTTTTGGGCAGAATATCATTGTATACTCCAAGTGAGTATATTCACACTCCCACAGGGACCACTAAGACCCAGAGAAATCACCAACACGTGGTGGATTGTTTTTTCCTGAATCTTTGTGAGGGAAATATTTTTGAACAAGGAAACCCTCCACGTCCCTCCCTGCTCTGTCTTCCCCTGTAAAAACCCCTCTGGAGTCTGGCCAGTCAGAAAACCAGATGGGCTAAACATAAATCCTGGAAAGCAAGAAACCGAGGCATCAATAAATGTTACAAAATGCCCCTGCTTGAGATTGGTTGGCAGTTGGCGCTATATTTGAATGCACTTTTGTCCCACCCTGTCTCTTGCCACTGGGCTTTTCGGTAGCCAAACTCCGACAGACTCAGAGATGGTTAATCTCCCATGAAAATGAAGTTTTCTCTATTTTCTACCTCATCAATATGACCTTTAAGTGATATAATTCTCTTCCTGTGTATTATACCTGCCTCTGCAAGCCAATAGGAAATAAAAAGCTATTTGACACACTTGGACACGCGTGTGCGCGCGCGCACACACACACACACACACACACACTTGAAATTGTGATTGTGGCTTAGAATGGTTCAGAGGTTACTATAATTAAATGGAGTTAATTCTGTCTTACAATTACCTGCATTTCAGTTTCAGTGTTTGCTCAGATGACTTAAAGGCTTGCAGTTATTGATACAAATGGCTTTGAAAGGAGCATTCGAATAAACTTCTAAGCCCCTTTTAGCTATGGATCTCCGCTGCATTCATTAGATTCTGTAAGAACACAGAGCCAGTTTGCTACAGTAGTTAGCATCTACCTTGTCATGCGACAACTGCAATTATCTTTTTTGGCGATGAATGTGATCTTTGTAGTGATTACCTTTTAAACATTTTTCTTAGCCAATTAAATAAAATTCGGTGACATTTCAAAGACTGTTAATCACAACCAAATGCTCTAAATGTCAGGATGCATTGAAATTTTCACTGCTAACTGATGAATCACTGAGCTAATTGTAGTTCATCATCAGGCCCTTGTCATTGTTATTATTATGGAAAACGCTTTCATCACTCTTGCTATTCAATAAAAGAAAAGTTTTAGACAAATATGAAGAGAAGAGATATTACTCATCAAAGCATTTGAATTTAATTGCATTCTTCAAAATTCTCCAGCTACAGATTGCAGCAGAGAATACCAGGGGCCCAGCCAGAGAGGAGAGTAATGCTTTTAAATAAATAGCTCCTAGCAGCCCTTTCTGCCTTTTCTTATATTATTCAGATACCTTCATTTCCCCCCCATTTCTTTCCTTTTGTTTGGGAAAGTTTTTCCAAGATGTTTCCAAATGAGTCACATGAACAATATTGCCTTAAGGTATTCTGGTTTTCTTTCCTCTTGAAGCACTTATGATCTGAAGTGTACATCACTCTTATTCAGTGGATTGTGTTGGATTTATGCAGTGGTGCGAAGGCCGTTTTCAATGCAGCCTCCCCAGAACGCCTCCAGAACAGCCTGTTGATAAGACCAGCCTTACAGGGCTATTTTTTCTTACGGTAGTAAGGAAGAGAATGCACTTCCATGACAGAGTCTTAGTAGCTTCTCAAAGTGGGAAGGAAAATGTTGGGATATTTACAGAGACTTTGAAGTCCGGTTGAAGGTGGGCCTTTCCGTGTGAGAGGAGGGAGGAGGCTTTGTAAGCATATGGTAAAAATCCTAATATTACAGTTGAAGATTGGTGGACGTGACAAGAGGAAGATTTTGAGGTCAGGGGTTCAAAGAATCTTAGGGTGTCAGTTGTCCTCTGATGCTTTCTATCGAAGAGTTGATGGATCTTTCAGGAAGTTCCTGGAATAAGCAATAAAGTTCTTTGCAAGTTGTATCTTCCTGGGCAAGTATTTTCTGGAATAGTGAATTATGTTAATAAAGACAGTAGAACAGTAGCCACATGGAAAGCTTTGTGGTGTGATGGCTTTAGTTTTCAGGTGTTTCTACCTATTAACGTGGTAGTGTCAAGGGCCGTGTCTGCTCATTAGCTCAAATGCACATGTCTAGTCTGAGTTGCAGGAGCCCTGCCAGGGCCAGGACTAACGTGAGGCAAGTGCCTGGGGCTCAGAATTTAAGGCTGTTGACACTCACAGTCACAGCCCTGGTGACTGCCCTGGGACCCTGGGGCCCTGGAGGGGACAGAGGATGAAGAAGCAGGGGAAGGAAATGAACACTTGTGGAGCCCTACCATGTATTGCCATCTGCGCAAGGACCTTCCTATTATTGCTGAAAGGCCATAGGGTATGAGGAATCTGAGAGTAGACTCTAGAGCCGGACTGCCTGGATTCAAATCCCGGGTATGTCAGATAGTAGCTGTGTGACCTGGGGCAAGATAGCTAATTTCTCTGTTCCTCAGTTTACCCACCTGTATAATGGGGATATCAATAGTACCTACCTCAGCAGCTAGTAAGGATTAAGTAGGTTTATACATGTAGCCCAGCATACAATGAGCATTTAACCTGTGTTATACCAACCATGCAAGGATATTATTCCCATTTAATAAATAAATAAATGTTTGCCTAGGAAGAAGCACTTATCCTAGGCACACAGCTGTGGTGCTGGGATGGAACTGAATGCTTTCTGTTATACCATGGTACTCAGTGCATGTTTCGAGTTGGCTTGGCTGTGCCCCAATATGGACAAAAGGCAATCCTGTCTATCCATCCACGCATCCATTAATCTATCCATCCATCCACGCATCTGTTCTTCCATCCATCCATCCATCCAGATATTTATAGTCTTCTCTCAAGTTAATGCAACTTCAAATTCCACATTAGACGTCTAAGTGCGTGGAGACTGGGCGTCAACAACTTCATCTTGAATGCTTTATTAGCTCTCTGGTTCACCAGCAGCCAGCCAGCAAAGCCAGGGGCAGCCTCCGTCCTTCCCCAGTGTCATGGTCAATAGATTAAATGTGCCATACACACGCCCACTTGGTGCCTTTGCACTTACCATTTGCCCTTTGTGGAATGCCCTTCCCCAGATACTCACCTCCTTCAGGTATTATTCAGATGTCGCCTTGTCAGTGAGGTGTTCCCTGACTGCTTCTTCTAAAATTGCCCTCCCACGCACACACATTTTCTATCCTCCTTCTTTGCTTTCTTTGTTTTCCCTCCTCAGCATCCTTATCAAACATACAACGTAGTTTACTTATTTACCTTGTTTTTGTATGTCTTCCCAAAGAAAATACAAATCTACAGCAAGAGAAGAGATTTTTGTATGTTTCATACCCAGTGCTGTGTGGTCACTTAGCAAATAATTTTAAAGTAAATGAAGAAATTTTGCAGATTATAATGGAGGGGGTTTTTAACTACTGAAGGTTAAAGACTTTTTGTGTATTTCCCGTGCCTCAGCATTGCCATGTAATTGTGGGGGATTTTTAAAGGACATGGTGTTGCTTTGAATTGTATCATTAATAGCATTCATTAAAGGACTTTTTCACCCCTAATTCAAGAGAAGGACACACTGCTCCGGCAACCATATTTGGTCATTCTTGCTACCACTCACAAAGGCTGGGAGCTTTTAAAATCTTATATAAAAGTGAATGTTGAAGAAGTTTAGTCTTTTGTATACCAGTGAGCAATCTTGGAAATTCAACATGCCATACATACTAACATATAAACGAATACATAATGTTACATGCTAACAATGTATATTTAAAGAACACCCTTAAAAAAGAGTTCTTGGGCTTCTAACCTGAATTGTCATATTCCTGACTTTATTCTCTATGTGTCTAAAACCTTGATTTTATTATGTGGTACATTCTATACTTATCATACCCACTCAAACCAGCCTCATTTAGATTTTTGAAAGAGATGTTGCCTCTCAGATAGAATTTCATTCCATGTAATATGTCCCTAAACGATTATTGTTCTAACTCCCTTGGACTTGTTTTCTGAAATGCAGTCCATACTTGAAGGTAAGAGAGGTTATGCATTCTAGAATCTTACTTCTCACCCCATGTGTGGTCTGTTTTTAGACCTAATTTGTCACAGCAAACATGGTGATCAGTGCCGAAAGGTACAGGTTCTGTTTTCATGGTGCACAATGAGCTCTCATTTTGAGAGGCTTTCTAAGTCCCAGACCTCATGCCTCTGAAGTCTCACAGATACACAGAACTCTCAATGTGTGTTTTATTTTGAACTTATTTCTTTCCACAGTTCAACCACACAGGACAAGGAAGTATCTGCAGCCAAGCCATCATGCTCATAACTGATGGGGCGGTGGACACCTACGATACGATCTTTGCGAAATACAACTGGCCAGATCGAAAGGTAAGTGGATGCCGATGCCATCTGTGCCGTGGAGTCCACCAAGACTCTTTGTTGTAATCTCCAGAGTCTCCTTGGGTAAGTGCCCTGTGTAGATGTAATCTCGTAATGACCTATGGTTTCCCAGCCTTGTGTTTTCTGGTTGACCAAAACTGAAGACTATGGCTTTGCTTGTTTTCAAAATGAAATTTTTTGGATGAGAGAAGAAATGTGGAAAGACATGATGGATCTGTTCAGTGAATAGATTCATTGTGAAGTGTGCTTCATCCATATTGGGCAGTGCTTTTCTTTGTTTTTATTTTCCTTGGAGCCAGACCTACTGGCTGGCCCCAGCATCTGGTGAAATCAGCTATGGTGGCCCTGCAGCCATCTCTGTATATATCATGTTTCTAAAGGTCCTCCCTGCACCCCCATGACCACCTAGATCCTTCTCTGCACCCCCAGTGCTGTTCCTCATCCTTGTCAAAGCTTATCTGTTCTCTGCTCTAATCCTTCTTTTGTTTTCCAAGTTGGCATTTATTAATCTGGTGAGTCCATATATTAGTTAATCAGTGGCTGATATCAGTGTTTTTGGTGGCTTTTGACTCCCTGAAACCAGAGGTTCTTCAAGCTCTTAGCCAGTCTGAGTTCCCTGTGGAGATTTTTTAAATTATGGATACGTGGACCCTACCCCACACCTACAGAACCAAAATCTCTGGGGATGTGGCTCAGTAGTCCATATTTTTAACAAGTTCCTCAGTGGGCACCAGTGGATTGGCAATTGGTGGCCCCTGTCTCATCTAAATGGTGGAATTTTAGCAAGGAAGAGAGGTCAGAGTAGGTGCCATTCTGAGGGTATCACAAAGATCTTTTCGTATCCCATGTGCCGATTGCATCATCTGACTGTCTCTATAGGTATGTGAGACAGACCAAGCCCAGTCCGTCCTGCTTTGTCTGTTTTGCACATATAATTTCTGGGAATTAAACTAACCATACACACTTGGCAAAAAGAAACAAAAGATACATGATAACTTTGTCCTCCACTGTATCCAAGGAGCACATACTCTTGAGGGAACATGAGATGGGAGATGTCATTCCACATTCCCCTTGTCATTCTTGGTCCACACATGTCTCTTGTAACACCTGCATCTCACCTGACCAAGTGTGAGTCTGGTGTTCGGATGCCAACTCCTTCCCCAGTGCCCAGCCTTGATGGCAGCCATTGCCTCTGAAGCTGGAAGAAGAGCTGGCTGAGCTGAGTGTGTGGGACTCTGACTAGGCACCTGCCCAAAGGATATCGAGGAATAAATTTGACCCACCATATGCACTGAATTTAGAACCCAGCCCTTGAATAAGATGGAGGTTCACTCAGACAGTGATTTTAGATGCCAACAGTATTTTGGGTGGTGCCTCCAGGGACAGTTAGAGGCCAGAGTTAGTTCTCGATAAACACATGTGATGTGAAGGGAGAAGTGTGCTGGACACAGGTGCATCCGTGCAGCACACAGCACAGTGCTGGGCATGTGGCAGTCCTAATTCACAGACCCACTGGCTGGCCGAGTGACTGAGGGGGCCAGGTGGGAGGCCCCAGTGCCACCAAACAGGGGTAGGACCTTGAACATTTTGCAGCCAAATAAAATGTTCATAGGTGCCATGATATCTCATGACATGGTGAAGGATAATTTGCATTATTTAGGACCATTTAGAAAAAAGAAGAAAGCAAAGTGGCCTTTTAATAAGCAGCTCCGTGAACACCAAATGTTTTATTGTGTGAGTCTAATGTGTTATCTCACATGAATTTTTTCTCACTTGGTGATACTCAGTAGATGGCATTTGACCAAGAATATTGGTATTTGAACATCCTGTTCTTACTTGTGGGTAGAGGCATGGGATAAGGGCTGCAAAGTCCAAATGCTACAGACAAAACACAGCTCTCTATGTGTCTTTCCAGATGAACAATATTGATCTTAGGCCAGGTACATTCTTTTATTAATTGAAACCAGGGTCCTGGAAGTAACATTACCTGAAGCAGTTTCATCTACTATAAAGCATTATCAAGCAGGAGCAGATTTTTTTTCTGTGGCAAGAGGGTCTTTTTTTATGATTAGAAATTAATAGCAGGCTCCCTTCCCACCTGCCCCATTCTAGAGAGTTATTAACATATGTATATAATAATACGTTCTCTCCTTTATGAACTTCCTGTGAGGGTGCAGGTAATAAAACCCCAATATGCATAATTGTACAAAACCCCAATCTGATTAGCGTTGTGTTGAAGTGAAATGATATGCAGTGTCTAAGCAGCCATCTTTCTCCATTATTTTGAACATTAGCTATCTATCTAGTAGAGGGTTATGTCATGCCATAGTTGACAATCTTCAACATTGTAAAAACAGGAAATGGGCTCAGCAGAGAGAAAAACTATGTGAACATGATTCCCATAAAACAGTGGTTCTCAAACTGGAGCAAGTGTTGGCGTCCCCTGGAGAGCTTGTTCCGTCACCTTGCCGGGCCCCACCTCCATCAGGAGCCCTGGTGGGGTCTGAGAGTTGGCATTTCTGACAAGTTCCTGGGTGACGTTGGGGCTGCTGCTGGGGGAACCACACTTGGGAACCTATTGCCACAAGAAATGGCCCAAGGCGTGGGGTTTGGTCACTGCATGGGCTTTGCCACATTGCTTCCCTCTGCTTCCCTTTACACCGACCTGCCCCTCAGTCGAATTCTGTGCACAGGTGTGTGTTTCTTGGCTCAGTACCTGTTTTTAAAACTGTCAATTACTGATCAACATTTTAAAATCTGGAGATATTATATAAAATTCTAAAGTCTTAGTTTCTCCCATAATGGGGCACACCTGGTACTTTGGGGCCAACATTCCCATATGGCAATAGATGGCAGGAGCTGAGAAATGCTGCCCCTCAGGCAGCAAACTCATGCTTCTTCTGGCTGTGGCTCTTATAACCACTGTGTTATTTCTTCTCATATGCCTACCTGCCCGCAGGTGTGGAGGCCCTGACCACAGCTCCAGATGAAACAGGTCCTTGCCGTTTCCGAGGCATGGCCTATACTATATTTCCCAGCCTCCTGAGATTGGTTCTTTTCTCTTAGGTCTGCCCTGAGCTTTCCCTCTTCTCCTCCAGCCAGAGGCCATCTTGTCCTTGCCTGAATTTGAAACTCCAAAAATCCTAGGCAATTGTCTTAAGGAAAATATAGCTTCATGTCCCATACTGCAATTGCTTCCTGGTCTTTTATTTTCATTCTTTTGTAAGTCCATGAAGACAGGCTCTCTGCTTCTGAACAGTCTCACCACCTTGCACTGCATCCCGGCCCTGCCTGGAAGGGTGGTATAGAGAGCTGGGGGCCTCTTCCCACTCCCGGCACCCTTGGTCTATGTCCTGGATTATCTCTTCACCTTGAGTGTGGACAGGACCCATGACTTGCTTCTAGCCAATACAATCTTCTGAAGGTGAAGGGATTCTGTCTCAAGTCAGTTGATGTTTGAGCTGATCAAAAGGGATATTGTTCTGGATGGACCTTATTTAATTGAAAACCCTTAAAAAAGGGACCGGACCCTCCCTGAAGGCAGAGAGACTCTCCTTGCTGGTGTGACGAAGTAAGCAGCTGTCTGGAGAAGCCCATGTGGCAAGGAACTGCAGGCAGCCTCTAGGACCCGAGGGTGGTCTCCAGCAGAAAGGCAGAAAACAGCCGGCCCTCAGTCTTATAGCCATGAGGGAATGAGTTCTGCCAAGAATCTAAGTGAGCTTGGTGGCAGATGCTTCCCCAGTCAAGTGTCCAGATGAAAACACAGTCCAGTCAACACCTGATTGCAGTCTGGTGAGACTATGAGCAGAGGACCCAGCTCGGCTGTGCCCCAACTCCTGACCTGTAGAAACTGTGAGATAATAAATGTGCTGATTTAAGCCACGACATTTGTAATAATTTGCTATGCAGCAACAGGAAGCTAATACAAGAAGTAAGGAGAAGGGAGAAAGGGAAGAGGATCATTAATCATAGCAAGGCTATATAATATGCCCAAATCTAGTGACTTAAAATAATGACAATTTATTATTTCTTATGAATCTGTGTGTTTACTAGGTGGTGATCCTGCTCCATGTGGTGTTGAGTGGGGTCAGCTGGAAGCGTGGCCATCTGCCTTGCTTCTCCTCCCCACGGTTCTCTCTCCACAGGGCATCTCACCCTCCACTGTGTGTCCACTCTGCTCAGGACAGTAGCCCAGACTTTCTTACAGCTTGGCAGCTGGGTCCCAAGAAAGAGAAAGCAGAAGGAAGTGGGGGAACAGGCCAGCGGAGCACTTGTGGGTGTCATTTATACAAGCTATCGACCACCTAACCGGGGCCCTGCTCGAGGCAACTGCTTAATAAAACATTTTAGAGTAAGTTCGAAGAAAGAAGGCATTATTGGTGATTTAACTGCGAGTCTTTGAAGGCAGCACCATGATTGCCTATGTAATATGTCCCTTGCCAGTATTTTATTTCTAAGAGCAGAAATGAGGAGCTATTTATTCATTTATCGCATGCCATTTACTTTTGCCTAATATCTGTTGGTTAGTGATTTAACTGCAGCTTTTACACACTTGGAATAAAATATGAACTCTTCAATAACAAAGGGAGTCGTTCCAGGATCTGCTCAAGAAATAAAGCTGCATACATTTAAATTAGAAAAGTGGCTGTGCCCACCATCTATGTAGTTGCTCTTCCAAGTGAACTAAAAAAAAAAAAAAAAAAAAAAAGGCCATGGAGCTGTTTATCTTAACTTTCCCCTGATGCACAGCATCGAGAAGCCATAGCTGGAGAGAGAAAAAAATGATTAGTTAAGTGATTTAAAGAGGGGCTGAGAAACTCTGGCCTGTGGGCCAAATCTGGCCCGTTGCCTGCTTTTGCAGCCTGTGAGTGTGAATGATTTTTACATTTTTAAATGGTCAAGAAAAAGAAGAATATCTCGTGACATGAGAAAATTATATATAAAATTCTGATTTCGGTGTCCTTAAATAAAGTATTTTTTTAACACAGTCACACCCATTCATTTACATATTGTCTATGGCTGAGGGCAGAGTTGATTATTATGGCAGAAACTGTCTCGCCCAAAAGGCCTGAAAAATGTACTACCTGGCTCTTTAAGGATATGTTTGCTAAGCCCTGATCTAAAGGAATCTTTGAAGAGATTTAGACCAACCAGTATACTGCCAAGAGTCATTGAGATACCCTCAGAATTTTATACGTTGGCCGAATTCAATAGAAAGTGGTAGTGGTGTTTTCTCTCCACCTTTCCTTTCCTTTTCTCTACTTGAATGAACTATGTTAGCCACATAATAAATGGTGGAGGGCGTGGGAGACTCGATGGCAAATACTTCTCTTTGTGCTGTGCCAGCTCTTCTCAAAATGTCGAGTGGCCCTTTCTGCTTTTCTGTAACAAGCAGGTCTCTTTTCTTTCCCCCTCTCCTTGCTTTTCCGCGACTACTGTCATCAGGGCTGGGACACCATACATGGTGGTGGAGTTGCTCAGAAGCGGGCTGCAAGGCTGGAACCCAGGCCCTGGAATGCAGGGTCTTCATACATGTTACACTTGCCTGTCCCTTGAACCCTGCTTTGGTGGTGACATGGGCACAGGGCAGAATTTCACAGCTTTCAGGTGACCAGAGTAACAGAGGGAAGCCTGAAGTGCATCCCTCTTTGCAGAGACTCAGGAAACTGAAGTCCCTCTGTCTCAGGTAGCTTGGGCTGCTATAACAAAATACCAAAGGCTGGGTGGCTTATAAACAACAGAAATTTGTAGCTTACAGCTCCAGAGGCTGGAAGTCCAAGGTCAGGGTGCCAGCGTGGTCGGGTTCTGGTGAGGACCCTCTTCCAGGTTGCAGACTGCTGACTTCTCATTGCATCTTCACGTGGCACTGAGCAGAGTGGGGAAGCAAGCCCTCTTGTGACTCTTATACGGGCACTAACCCCATTCACAAGAGCTCTACCCTTATGATCTCATCTAATCCTAATCACCCCCAAAAGGTCCCAACTCCTGATGTCATCACATTGCAGGCTAGGATTTCAACATATGAAATTTGAAGGGATATAAACAGTCCATAACTCTCTCTATGACTGTAGGGGCAGAATCGACCTACCCATGGGTTAATAACCTTTATTTTGCCTTGTGTTATACTTTAGGGTTGGGATTTGGCCTGTAACTATCAACAGACTATGTCTTAATTTGTTTCTACTGCAGTAAAATAGCGACACAGGCCTAGGTGTGTAGGTGGGTAATGACCCATCCACTCCTGTTAGATGTCACTGCATGGCCTGTCCTTCCCATGGCTCCGTGATGAGCCACGGAGGCATGCTAGAATGCTCTGTTTATTTCCTCTCCACTCCCCCGTGAGTTTCCCTCAACAAGGTAGTATTTTAAACCAATTTCTTATACCTAAATTTATAAAACAAAACTAATGATAGCTGATTCTTTTTGAATGCTGAGCATCAGGTACTGCTCTAAGTGCTTCAGATGTATTCAATTCTTGCAGAAACCTCCTGAGACATGTACTATTGTTATGTCTTTTTCGCTAATGAGGAAATTGAAGCACCAAGAGGCTACAAAACTGATTCAGGGTCCCCAACCAGCATTTGGGGGAGCTGAAGTGGCCTCCCAGCAGTTGAATGCTGAGTCTGTTCCCTTAACCAGGGTGCAGACATCTCGAGGGTGAAGCAACATAAAATGAGCATAGGTCAGAGGAAGAGCCGTGCATACTGCACACATTGTCCTCAAGACAGTAAGTGCGGGAGGGTCTGCAGAGCGTCGGGGACTCAGCGATCTCAGGCCTGTCGGCGCTGCAGGCAGAGAGAAAGAGAGCGAATTGCGTGGGCTCAGGACGAGGTTGTCTGGGTGTGATTAAATGGTTTTCCTCTTGTAAAAGGACGGGAGAGGCCGGGCACGGTGGCTCACGCCTGTAATCCTAGCACTCTGGGAGGCCAAGGCGGGCGGATCGTTCTGAGCTCAGGAGTTCGAGACCAGCCTGAGCAAGAGCGAGACCCCCATCTCTACCAAAAAATAGAAAGAAAATTAACTGGACAGCTAAAAACATATAGAGAAAAAATTAGCCGGGCATGGTGGCACATGCCTGTAGTCCCAGCTACTCGGGAGGCTGAGACAGTAGGATTGCTCGAGCCCAGGAGTTTGAGGTTGCTGTGAGCTAGGCTGACGCCATGGCACTCGCCCCAGGCAAGAGAGT
>RJWJ010040179.1:0-14113 GCA_004363605.1 Indri indri | reverse complement strand
GCCTTCCATTGTGATTACCTAGTTTTTTACAGCTTAATTTTCAATTGGCAAATAATAATTGCATATATTTAGAGGTACAATCTGATGTTTCAATATGTGTAAACATTGTACAATGATCAGATCAGGCTAATTAGCACACCTATCACCTCAAATATTTGTCATTTCTTTGTAGTGAGAATATCTAAAATCCTTTCAGCTATTTTGAAATATACATTAACTGTAGCCACTTTGCTGTGCACTAGACCAGAACGTATTCCTCCTAACTGTAGCTTTTTACCTGATTTCTAATGTCTCCCCCATCCTCCCACCATCCTACTCTCTGCTTCTGAGTTCTACTTTTTTAGACCCCATGTAGAAGTGAGATCATACAGTATTTGGTTCTCTGCGCCTGTCTTATTTCACTTACCATGATGTCTTCTAGGTTCATCCGTGGTGTCACAAATAACAGAATTTTCTGGTTTTTAGGCTGAATAGTATTCTACTGGGTATATATACCACATTTTTGAAATTCAGCCATTGATGAACTCTTAGGTTGTTTCCATATTTTGGCTATTGTGAATAATGCCACAATGAACGTGGACGTGCAGACATCTCTTCCACATCCTGATTTCAATTCCTTTGCGTATATAGCCATAGTGTAATTGTTGGGTCATCAGGTGATTTTTAGCTTGTTGAGGAACCTTCATACTATATTCCAAAATGGTGACATGAATTTACAATACCACCAATAGTGTGTAAGAGTATTTTTATGAAAACAAATTCTAAGACCCATAATTCTAGTGCAATCACGCATCAAGCACAAGCTTGTTTGACCAGTTCTAAACATGGAGTGAAAGAAGTCAAGTGTTCAAAATTAGATTTTTTTCTTAATTCCTTCTATTAGCAAGTATTTAGTGAATAACTACCACTTAAAGAACTGTGATGGAAATATACAATAAGAAAACTATTTCTTGTCTCCATGATATAGATACTCCAGAGTGCTATATTAAGGAAACAAAGATATAAAATGGCGGCATGATCCAAGGTGCTATGGCTGTATGAAATGGGACTTGAATGGTCAAGGAAGTATTGATAAGATCAGACTTCCCTGAGAAAATGTTGCTTGAGGCTTTTTAAATTGAGATATAACTCCCATACCATAAAGTCTACCCTTTTAAAGTACAAGACTTGATGGATTTTGGAATATTTGTGGAGTTATCCAACCATCACCACCACCTAATTCCAGAACATTTTCCTCTCCCAAAGAGAAAACCCATACCCATTAGCAGTCACTCCCATTCCCTCTCCCACCGAGCCCTAGATGAACACTAATCTGTCATCTATATGAATTTTCCTATTCTGGATCTTTCATATAAATAGAATCATAAATATGTGGCCTTTTGTGACTAGCTTCTTTCATTTGGCATGTTTTCAAAGTTCATCCGTGTTGAAGCATGGATCAGCATTTCCATTTTCATTGCTGAGTAATATATGACAGAATTCACATTTGAATCCTGTGTCTGACTCAAGAGCCTTAATTGTTTTTATTTTTTAAGGTGGGTGTCTCTGTCACCCAGGCTGGAGGGCAGTGGCTATTCACAGGCACCAGCTATAGCTCACTGCAGCCTCAAATTCCTGGGCTCAAGTGATCCTCCTGCCTCAGCCTCCCAAGTAGCTGGGACTACTGCATGCATTACCACACCAAGCTCTAAGATATCCTAAGATCTAAGATTTTAGGAGTGGGAGACACTCCTAAGCATAAAGAAGAGAAATAAGGCTAGAACCCATACCCTCAATGTTGAATTTTTGCTCGTTGTACTGATACACTTTGCCCCATTTGCTGAGCCAGTGGCTGCCTTGTTCCAAACTAGCAGAAGATTGAGTATGGCATGACTGAGCTTATCTCAGGGGTTCTAGGGGTGTCTGATATTTCTGATTTAAATAATAAGCATAAGTATGTTTATTCTTCTCCTTTCTCTTTTCCAGAAATTTCACAAGCTATAGAACAAGGTGGTGCCACAGCAGCAGAGACAAAAAAACAAGGTGAAGAAAACAGATTTATTCCTTTGTTGCCATCTTGGAAGGAAGTTGGGTGAAAGAAATCCATGTAGCTTAGGTAGCGGGGCGGGGGGCGGGGGTCCACTTTCCCTGTCTTCCTCCTCATTTGTCTCTGTCAGTCCTTTCCCTAAGAGCTCTTGATAAGTACCATGGATAGAGCTATGTATGTTCCCTGTGATTATCTCCGGTCAGATTTTATGAAAACAAATTCCAAAGAACCCGTGATTTTAGTGGACTCGAGCATCAAGCACAAGCTTGTCTGACTGACAGGTGCTGACCACACAGCCAAGAGCGGTCAAGTGATTTGTTCAAAGTTGCTTGAGGAGGAGTAGTAGTAGTAGTAATTATTTTCTTAATTCTGTCTGTCAACTAGTGTTTAGTGAATACCTACCACTGAAGAACTGCGATAGAATTATATTGGTAAGAAAGACATATTTCTTGCCTTCATGATGTTTGTAGCCCAGATTTATATGTTAATTAAGCCAAAGATGAGAAACGAAGGTGCGATCTGAGGTGCTGTGGCTGAGTGGGATGGGAGTTGAAAGGTCGAGGAAGCCGAAGCAGCCTTCCCTGAGGAAATGCTGCTTGAGGCGTTTTTGTTGAGAGAGAATTCACATTCTGTGAAGTTCATCCTTTCGAAGTATACAATTCAGTAACTCTTAGCATATTCAGTTTTCCTACCATTGCTACTAATTCCGAAGCATTTCTTTCTGCCAAAGAGAAACCCCATACCCACTAGCAGTCACTCCCCATTTTCTCCCTACCCCCTGAACCCTAGATAGCCACTAACCTATTTTCCACCTCTAAACATTTACCTATTCTGGACCTTTCGTGTAGATGGAATCATACGATATGTGGCTCTTTGTGATGGGCTTCCTCCATGTAGCATGTTTTCAAAGTTCACTCGCGGTGCGGTATGTATCAGCACCTCATTTACATTGCTGAATAATATTCCATTGCATGGGTAAACCACAGTCTCTTTATCCATTCTTCAGTTGATGGAAATTTGGGTTCTTTCCACTTTTTGGTTATGGCCAATGATGCTGGTCTGCAAATTCATGTAATTCAAGTGATTTGATTTGTGAGATATTCAAGACATAAAACCAGTATAACTTGGTGATGGGGTTCTGAGAAAAAGGCTTCAGGAACTGCTCCCACATTTCTGCTTCAACAGTCTCTGATGGATGGCGATGCTAAAATTTCAAGCTCAGAAGTCACTTCAAGCTGGGCTTCTCTTCTACCTGTGCAACGTGTTGACCCTGTGTGGGTTAATAATTCATTCAACCAATATTTGAAAAACTAATAGTTTAAATTGGGATAAATAATAATAACTACAAATATTGATGACGTTTCTAGAACACTTACCATGGGCAGGCACTGTCCTCCGTGTCTTATGATTAGGTCATAACACCTTCACACCAACCTCGTAAAAGAGGTATTAATATTCCCATTTGATATCATGAACAAACTATCACAGAGGATTAATATGAACTAAAATTAGGTTTATGTAAAAAAAAATGAGCTCAACATCTATTCCAAAGTAAGTTCATGCACGTAAGCTTTTCCCTCGTTATCACTTGTAAAAAACTTAAGGAATACGCTTTTCACTGGAGATAAAAGATGAAAGGAGTTTTTGAAGCTTTGAATTTGAGGTCCCTGTGGCCCCTTAAAGTGGCGACTTAGACATATGAGCCTGGAATTTTAGAAAAGAAGCCATCATTAGGGAGAGGTTCGGAGCGTTTAAGCACTGACGTAATACTTGACTCCATGGAAGAAAAGAGGCGACTGAGGAAGGACCAAAAAGCCCAGGTTCAACTGCAGGCCACCTCCCTGGGGTTTCCCTCCCTCTGCAGAAACCCGCAGTTCAGTCATTTAGCCAGTTGTCCGTCTGAGGGTAGCATGTCAGTCTGAGCTCAGCAAATAGGGGTTTAGATCTCAAGGTGTGCTTCCTGCGGTTTTAATACAGGTCTGTTCATGGCTTTCCCTCTGATTCTGTGGGTTCTGCATTCATGGATTCAACCAACTTCAGGTTGAAAATATTTGGGGGAAAATAATTCCACAAAGTTCCAAAAAGCAAAATTTGAGTTTTCCCCATACTAAGTAGTACTACATTGAATCCATGTGAATGAAGTGATCTGCAGGTGTTGTTAGGTATTATAAATAATCTAGATATGACTTAAAGTATATGGGAAGATTGCAAATACTGCTTTGTTTTATATATAAGGGACCTGAACATTCATGGATTTTGGTGTTTTGGGGGGTTCTGGAACCCACCTCCCACATATACCAGGGATACAGTAATGAAGTGTAAAGTTTAGAACTCTTGCATAGAAAATTTTCATACAGTTAATAATTACACATTAGCGCAGGGAGAATCCTACTGTCTTTTTTTTTTTTCTTTTAATAGAGACAGGGGTCTCACTATGTTGCCCAGGCTGGTCTTGAACTCTTGGGCACAAGCAATCCTCCCGCTTCAGCCTCCCAAATATCTGGGACAACAGGTGTGTGCTACCACACCTGGCCACTGTCTTTTAAGAAAAAAATAAAAAGCTATTGGTAGTACCAGCAAATTTAAGGTCCTAGGACATGAATCGTTTTCATGTTCATTGGGTACCTATTGGATATCAGAGACAGTCGAAGAGGCTGAAGTTACTTTTCTCATGGAGCTTATGTTGTAGTCTAGGGGCTAGACAATAATTACATGCATGAAAGAATTGTGTGTGATAAATGTTGGGATAAAAGTAAAACAGGGTAATATGAAAATTATGGTTTGTGATAATAGGCACCACTTGTCATGTTTGCCAAGGTGGCAAATGTGGTTAATAAATGTTGAATGCACATTCTTTTTTTTTTAATTTCAGCATATTATGGGGGTACAGATGTTTAGGTTACATATGTTGCCCTTGCCCCCCAAATGCACATTCTTAAATATTCGTCAGGTGGGGACTCTGCACAGCAGCTTGTCTCGAATCACACTGATACCCTAGAGTAGAGCTTGGATTCTGGGCAGGGTCTGTCTGACTTTGAGGGACAGTTCCCTGTTGTTTTTTTTTTGTTGTTGTTGTTGTTGTTGTTGTTTTTTTTTTTTTTTTGGACAGAGTCTTGCTCTGTTACCCAGGCTAGAGTGCAATAGTGTCATCACAGCTCACTGTAACCTCAAATTCCTGAGCTCGAGTGATCCTCCTGCCTCAGCTTCCCAAGTAGCTGGGGCTACAAGCATGCGCCACCATGCCTGGCTAATTTTTTATTTTTTGTAGAGTCGGGGTCTCACCATTGTCCAGGCTGATCCTGAACTCCTGGACCCCAGTGATCCTCCCACCTTGGCCTCCCAAAGTGACAGGATCACAGGTGTGAGCCACCACACTCAGCCTCCCCTTTGTACATAGAGCAGGCGTTTCTCCATTGCAGCCTGGGGATGAAAGCAGGTGCATGACGTGTGTCTGGCCTTCAGGTGTCAGACTTGGGGCCATGATACACACATTCTCAGCTCCCCCAAGCTTCCGTCTCCGAGACTACATACAAGTGTTCAGCATAGATTATTTGTTTAATAAACACGTGAGTTCTCACAGGGTGTGCCAGGCACCATCATAAATACTGAGGATCCGCAGTGAGTAAGAAAGTCTGTGCTTAGGGTCCATTGGAGACCATCAGCTAATAAGTATGCAGTGTGTCAGGTTGAAGGGAGAAGCAGACATTCTTGAAGAAGTGGCCTTTGAAAGGGGGACGAGGCCGGGTTACAGCACGTCGCTGGGAAGTGATGACAGACCCGTGCACGGAGCCTGTCTGGCTTGGCACACTCACTAATTCTGGGTCCAGGGTTTTTGTCTTGTCCTGTTTTTACTAAAATCCAGACTTCCTCCACATTCTTTCCTGCTGTTTTCCTCTACCCTCTCTGGTCCGACTTCAGACCAAGGAGGTGACAGGTGGGACTACAAGCGCCATGTGATGACCAAATTCTCCACGAAGATGGATGTCGACCACGGTCCTGAAAAATCTGCTTCTGACTGGAGGGACACGCAAATGATGCTGGCTGGCGCTTTCAATCCAGACCAGGGGGGCTTCCGGCCCCGCACTGTGGTTCTGCACGGGAAATCGGGGACTGGGAAATCGGCTCTGGCCAGAAGGATCATGTTGTGCTGGGCCCAAGGGGACCTCTACCGGGGCACGTTCTCCTACGTCTTCTTTCTCCGCACCAGAGATCTACAATGGAGGAGGGAGAGCAGTTTCGCAGAGTTCGTTTCCAAGGAGTGGCCGGACTCCCAGGCTCCAGTGAAGGAGATCATGTCCCAGCCAGAGCGGCTCTTGTTTGTCATTGACAGTTTTGATGACCTGGAGTCTGCCCTCGCAGATGACACAAAGCTCTGTGGAGACTGGGCCGAGAAGCAGCCCACGTCCGTCCTGATACACAGTCTGCTGAAGAAAGTCCTGCTCCCTGCGTCCTCCCTGATAATCACCGTCAGCAACGTGGGCGTGGACAGACTCAAATCGGTGGTCGTGGCTCCCCGTTACCTGCTGGTCGGAGGGATCTCGGTGGAACAAAGGTTTCAGTTATTCCTTGAGCACGTTACCAGTGAGCATGAAAGGACGGAACTCTTACGTCTGATGGACGGCTGCAATCTGCTGGACGAGTGCCAGGTCTTCGCCGTGCACTTGCTGATCCGCGCGGCTCTGCAGCTGCGGGAGGCCGGCGGGGAGCACGTTGCCCCCATCGCCCCGACTTTCACCGGCCTGTACGCCATTTTCATGTTCCACCAGCTCACTCCGCAAGAGACGCCCCGGCGCTGTCTCAGCCGGGAAGAAAGAGCTGTCCTGAAGAGCGTGTGCCGTGTGGCTGCCGAGGGAGTGTGGGACACGAAGTCCGCCTTTGACGGCGACGACCTCGCGGCTCACGGACTGAGGGAGTCCGAGCTCGCCGCTCTGTTTCGCATGAACATCCTGCTCCGGGACAGCCACTGCGAGGGGTATTTTACGTTCCTCCACTTCAGCCTCCAGGAGTTTTGTGCCGCCTTGTACTATGTCTTGGAGGGACTGGAAAGAGAGCCAAACCTCTGCCCTCTGTTCATTGAGAAGATGAAGAGTCTGATGGAGCTTAAGCAAACAGGCTTCAACTTCCACTTGCTCCAGGTGAAGCGTTTCTTATTTGGCCTCATGAGCAAAGAAGTGCTGAGGGCCCTGGAAGTTCTGCTGGGCTGTCCCATCCCCCTGACGGTGAAGCAGAAACTGCTGCACTGGGTCTCTCTGTTGGGTCTGTGGGGCAAACACTCCGCCCCGGCAAACGTCCTGGATGCCTTCCACTGTCTTTTCGAGACACAAGATGACGAATTTGTTCACTTGGCATTGAGCAGCTTCCAAGACGTGTGGCTTTCAATTCATCAGGAAATGGACTTAGTAGTGTCTTCTTTCTGTCTCCAGCATTGTCGCTATTTACGGAGAATTCGGGTGGATGTCAGAAAGACCGTCTCAAAGGACGGGAAGGCGTGGCCTGTGATTCCCCGATGGTAAGTACCCCTGCAGTTTTATTCTGTACCATCTGCTGAGCCTATTGCTAGCATTTGACAAGACTTCCAGAAATGTCAGGGTCCCAGATAATTCTTTTAGGATGAATCACCCAGATGTGGTCCAGCTGGCTAGAACGACAGGCCCAACTTCGGCTCACTGTCAGTGGCCAGTAAGCTCTTTCAAAATACCGGGCTCCTCCCAAGACTGAAAAGAAAGGCTCTGGGTTTGGAACCCAGGAGTATGCGGGTTTTTTTTTTAAAGCTGCTCCTATCAACATGATCATTCATGTGTCTGAACTGCTGTGTCGTGTGGGCTCCAGAGCAGTACTGTCTAATGTAACTTTCTGCAAGGACGAAAACGTTTCATAACTCCTGTCCAGCAGCATAGCCACCAGTCCATGCATGCCTATTGACCATTCAAAATGTGAGACTGAGGAGGTAAAGCTTTAATTTTATTCCCCTTCAGCTTGTTTATATTTAAATAGCCCCACATAGCTGATGCATACTGAAGAGTGCAGGTCAAGAAAATATCCTTCCCTGGGCTGTGTGAATGTCCCTCCTTTCACTATCCACAATAGCACACCAGTCAAGAATGTGAGCTAGCTCTGAGCCGTGGTGTGTACCTGTAGTTTGAGCTTCTTGGGAGATCGAGGCAGGAAGATCGCTTGAGCCCAGGAGTTGGAGGCTGCAGTGCACTATGATCCTATCTGTGAATAGCCACTGTACTCCAGCCTCCTGGGCAACCTGGTGAAAACCTTATCTCTTAAAAAAATAATAATAACAACAGAAAAAACCAGAACAACTTAGCCAGGTGTGGTGGCATGCACTGGTAGTCCCAGCTACTTGGGAGGCTGAGAATCACTTGAGCCCAGGAGCTGGAGTCCAGCCTGGGCAACTTAGCAAGACCCCAGTCTCAAATATATATATAGACATTGCTACTCCTCTATCAGTATTTAAATCCCAGGGCTGCTACTTCTGAGCAGTATGACCTCACAAAGTTACTTAACTGCTCTATGCCTCAGTTTCTTCATCTGTAAAGCCATGGTAATGGCATCTCCCCATCAGGTTGTTAGGAGCTAAAGCATTTAGGAACCACGCCTGGCACTTAACAGAGTGGCCGATGATGATGTCAGAGCTAAACCAGCCTCCAGTATTATACTGGCAAAGAACACTAGAAAAATCCAATTTTTAATTTTAGCTATGCTGCCTACAAGCCCTGTGGCCATCTAAAATAAGGGCGAAATGGCGCCACCCTCGGGGGTTTAAAACAGCATCAAATTCTCACACAGGTGGGGTCTGGCACAGCACCTTGTTTATGCCAAGGCTTTGATACGATGGCGGTGACTCTTGGTCAGGGCACGATTACACGCCGAAGCCTCTTTGTTAGAGGAGGAGCTCATGTCAGTGCGGAGAGAAAGAACGCCTCGCCTGCTGCCTCGCTCTGTCCTTTTCGTAGCCAGGGGAGTCCACACCTGGGCCGTTTCCCTGCAGATTGGCTGAAAATGTGCACTAACACAGGCTAAGCCCTGAGCTGGCTATATTTACATACAATCACAAAAGTCACAGCCACTGTGTGTTGATGAGCATTGTCGCTCACTTACCACTGTTTTCTTTTTTATTTTTAATTGACAAATATATATATTTATGGGGTACTGTGTGATGGTTTGATACATGTATACATTGTAGAGTAATTAAATCAAGCTAATATATCTGTCACCTCACCTTTGCATAAGAGTTTTGTGATGAGAACATTTTTAAACTGCTCTTTTAGTGATTTTAAGATAATACACTGTTATTAACTAGGACCAGCGTGCTGTGCAACATATCACTAAAACTCATTCCTCCTAACTGAAGCTTTGTACACTTTAATCAGTATCTCCCCACTCTCCCCTTCCCAACCTCTGGTAACTACTATTTTACTCTCTGCTTCCATGAGTTTGACATTTTTGGATTCTACATGTAAGTGAGATCATGCAATGTTCATTTTTCTGTGTACCTGTTTGATTTCACTTGGCCTAATGTGCTCTAGTTTCATTTTTATTTATTCTTCAGGGCAAACCTGTGAAACAGGTCAGCACTCTGTTTGCAAATGTGGAGATGCGTAAACTCAGGTGAAATGACAGCCAGTGAGCAGGAGACCGGCTTTACATGCACAGCACAGTGTTAGCCGTAGGGCTGCGTGGTACAGCAGGTCTCCGGAGCTGTCCCACCTTGCACGACTGAAACTTCGTACCCACCGAACACTGTTTCCCCCTCGCCCTGGAAACCACCATTCTACTTTCTGCTCCTACGAGTTTGGCCATTTTAGATATTTCACATAAATAGAATCATGCAGTATTTGACCTTCTGTGCCTGACTGGTGTCACTTAGCATAACGTCCTCCAGGCTGGATGGTGTTGTCAGAAACGGAGGGCTTTCCCTCGTTAGGGCTGAATGACACTCTGCCGTGGATGCCACCTTTTCCTTACCCATTCACGCACTGGTGCACACTTGGGCTGTTTCCACATCCGAGCTATTGCGAATGTCGCCGCAATGAACGTGGCAGAGCAAATATCTCTCTCGCATTCCAGTTTCAGTTCTTCAGGGTTTGTGCACAGAAGTGGGATCACTGGGTCCTGTGGTGGCTCTATTTTAAATTACCTGAGGAAGCTCCGCGCTGTTTTCCATAGTGGTTACACCATTTTGCATTCAAGGGGGAGCTAGAATTTAAGCAAGAAACTGATTCAAGAGCTGGCAGCTCCTAATCATGCTAGTATATACCCCCTGGGGTCTCAGAATATTCGTGAAGTAGGGTGGATATCGAGCCAGTCGTGCAGAGCACAAGGTGGTACCCACCTGATCGGCCTCAGAGCCTCCAAAACCATCTCTGTCTGTCTTCTGTAGGCTGCTTCCTCCCCTGACATGGAAGTAGCTCATGTTAGGGTCCATTCCATGGAAGCACATGTTTGTTTCTCTCCCTGACGCAGGGTGTCAGGCAAGGTCCTCATCGATCAGCAGTGGGAAACTTTCTGCCGTGTGCTCTGCAACCTCCAAAACCTGCAGCATCTTGACCTGGGCGCCAGCATCCTGACTGAATGGGCCATGAAGAAACTCTGTGCCGAGCTGAAGAGTCCAACCTGTACAGTACAGAATCTAATGTGAGAAAATCCCTTCCTGTCACTCACGCCTCCCCGACAGCCCTTCCCCACCTACGAGAGAAGACCCAAGGTAGCAAATATGTGAACACCTAATAACACTGGGTCTACCGTGGAGCCCAGGGCACTGCACCAAGCACCTGGAGTAGGAGGTGTGAACTGCTAGTTCTCCTTCATGCAAAATTTCTGCTCTTTACTTTTCCCTCCAAGACCAGGTGAAGTCCACGTGATTCCCGAGAGTAGAGCAAGTCAAGTTCTTGGTTGCAAACATCTTCCCCTCCTTGCCCTTCTCTCTCTGAGCGGTTGCCTTAAACTGGGATGTACCAAGGAACCTGGTGATTCCAGAATAACAAATAATTCCCTGTCCACCTTAAATAATACACCAAACGTAATTTCTCTTTCAGTTGTCTTAAATGTTTTCCCCTACCCCACAGCTTCCACTCCGTTAGCTGTGCTGTTTCAGCTCCTATTGTACACTATAATTTGCCTTAACCTGTGTCCTCCCTGTATTTAATACAATAGTATTAATAATTAATACACGATCATGGTGAAGAGATTCAGAAAGTACAAAGGGATTTAAGTCATTCATCTCATAATGACCTTTTGGTCAGTGATGGACCAAACATACTGCAGTGGTCACATAAGATTATCATACTGCGTTTTTGCTGTGGCTTTTCTATGTTTAGACGTACAAACACCACCATGTTACGCTTGCCTGCGGTATTCAGTGCAGTCACTGAACATGTATCTCCCTGGGTTCTGTCCCGTTCTCAGTGGACTCTATATCTCATGCTTAAGCATAGTTCTTTTGTTCGACTCCTTATCGAATGTCTCTCCCGCTAGATTAAGCTCCACCAAGGCAGGGATTGTTGGTCTTGTCTAATATTCTATTCTCAGTGCCTGGCACATCACAGGTGCTCAAATATTTGTTGCTTTAAGATTCAATACAAATAATTAGAAACTTGAAAGTTAGAACGGGAAAGGGACGAGAGGGAAAAATAAGGATGCAGCTCAATGTCACCAGCGTGTGAGTCGTCTCCTCGATGTTTTACATCTCCCACAGGTTCAGAGATACGCAGATTATGGCTGGTCTCCAACATCTCTGGCTCACTCTTATCAGCAACCATCACATAAAGTGCCTCAACTTGGGCAGCACCCTCCTGACGGACGAAGAAGTAAAAGCAGTGTGCGAAGCATTGAAACACCCAAATTGTTCGCTGGAGTCTTTGAGGTGAGTCTTGGGCAGGGTTTATGCCTTTCGTTTCTTTGCTTGTTTTGACTTTTTATTTTGAAATAATTACAGAAAGTTGTAAAACTCCTAGAGTTGGAAAGGTGGAAAAGTTCTGGCGGTAGGTGGTGGTGATGGTTGCACAACAATGAGTTTAATGCTACTGGACTGTATACTTAAAAATAGTTAAAATAGTAAATTTTGTTATAAATATTTTATCCCCATAAATAACTTGCAACATTTCATAAAAATTAAAACATCACAGAGAGGTCACATGTACCCTGCAGGCAGTTTCTCCCAGCGGTTACACCTTGCATAACTATCACACAGTATAAAAACCAGGCCATCGACACTGGTGTGATGCCTATACTTTGTTCTGTGTTGTTTTATCATGTGTAGACTTGCGTAATGTGCGCAGTATCACAAGGCACTGTGACGTCACCCTCGTGCTATCTCTTTGTAGTCACGTGGTTCCTAATCCCTGGCCACCACTCATGTTTTCCATCTCTGCAATGTTGTCATTTTGACAATGCTATAAAAATAGAATCAATACAGTGCATCACTACTCGAGGCTGGCTTCGTGCAGTCAGCCCTTGGGATCCATCTGAGCTGCTGCAGGTGTTGGTTGGTTCCTTCCGTTGCTGAGAGCTATTCCAGAGTATGGATGCGCCACAGTTAGTCTAACTGTTCACCTATCCAGGGAGATTTTGGTGGGTTGTTTCCAGCCTGGGGCTCTTACTGCAGTTTGCAAACCCTGGGCATGTGCTTGGTCCATTAGATTAGCTTGGTCTAAAGATACCACTGCTCAGTGTTTATGGCAATCTGAGACAAGCAGGGCCCCCTACTTTGAGCTTCGTTCGCTGACACGTCAACTACTGCGGAATACTTTGCTTGCACCGTGTATGCTTTTGCCTGGTAACTGGGAAACTGCACTTCCAAACATGTAACCCGAGGAAGTGGGCCAAAGCGTAGGTGTCCTTGAAGGACGGAAACACATACGTTTGCCCAGCATCCTGTGGGTTTTACGTCTTCTCTGGGAACAAACAGGAGCAGCTGCCGCCCTCTCCCTCTCTCCCATCTCTCCCTGCTTCACAAACAGGGTAACCGGAAGTTGGATTCAAAGAATAAATAAGACACACGTTGTCAGAAGAGACAGAGGGGCTATTTGGGGCCAAGGAGGGGAGTAAGTGCAGGGTCACCTGGTGGGAGGTGACCGCCGGTGTCCCGGAAGTGTGTGTTTAACTTCTGGTGATTCATGAGGGTAGGAGTATCGGTCTAGTTCCTTCACTGTTATGTTCTCAGAACCTAGAACTGCTCTGTTCCCAACACCTGGCCCATATCGTGCCGCCAGATACTTACCGGATGGAGGGATGGAACGATTGGCTAACCCTCCAAATGGGAGATGACTTTGAAAGACAGATTGGGCCACATGGTGGAGGGTTTCAACTGAATATCGCATTGGGGAGTTGGCATTTTCTTTCATTCAACAAGTACAGAGATCTACCATGTTTATAGCACTCTAATAGGTTGCAGGGATGTGCTAGCCAATGAGTCAAGGTTCCTGCTCTTGCATGCTCACAGGCTACATGGGGAGATAAAAACAAAACAAAAGCTTGCCTGTGTATACACACATACCGTGAGCATGTATGTTTGGAGAACTCTGAAAGTTCTGTCTGAAATTCAACACAGCAAATGGTATTGTTTTCCACGTGCTAGCAGATTATTAGTTGGGTCCTGTAGCAAACACAGCTGATGATGTATAATGGTTCTGAAACAAGAGAAGCATTTCCCGCCTATGTAAGAAGATGGTCTGAGACCGGTGGGGCTGAGGGGTGGTCCTATGCGTAGGCTAGCGGGGGTTCTAGTGTTAACACAGCGTCCAGATCCTGCTGGGTGTTAGAGGTTCAGCTCACAAGAGCAGAGAGGTTTGTGAGCCTGGCCTGGAGGTAGTTCAAATCACTCACTCAAATTCCCTTCCCATTCTCTTAACTAGCACTTGGTTATGTGACCATGCCCACTGCAAGGCAGGCTGGAAAACGTAGTCCAGCTCTGTGTCCCGGAAGAAGCAAAAACAGGCTTGCACTGTCAGCCTCTGCCCCACCCAGGCGTGCTTGGTGGGTATTCTAACGTTCCAGTCCTCACAAGCACCAATGAGGTCGGTAGCATCATTAGCCCCATTTTCCAGATGGCAAGTTGAGTCACAAAGATGTTAACCT
>RJWJ010040178.1:0-14100 GCA_004363605.1 Indri indri | reverse complement strand
TGGTTTTCAAACTGACTCCTTCATTAGACTGGCAGGTCTTGGAAGGCAGGAGCAATTCTTGTTCATCTGCATACCTTACTACCTAATATGATACTCCTAAAAAGCAGGCATTAAAAGTAGTAACAAAAGCAAGGCTACTGAGCTTTCTTTTTTCTCTCTCTTCTAAAGTGTAGCCCAGGCTGAATCTGCCTAATAGTAGAACATGCTGTTTTGCTCCCTTTTGTTCAGTTTTTTTTTTTTATTTCAGGATATTATGGGGGTACAAACATTTTGGTTACATCTTATGACTTTGCCACACAAAAACCTTTGGTTCAGTTTTGAGTGCTTATAGGCAGGTGTCCTAGTCTGTTTGGGCTACCATAGCAAAATACATCAACAACAAACACTTATTTTTCATGGTTCTGGAGGCTGGAAGTTCAAGATCAAGGTGCTGGCAGATTTGGTATCTGGTAAGGGCCCATTCCTAGTTTATAGAGGGCTATCTTTTTACTGTGACCTCACATGGCATATGGAGCAAGGGATCTCTCTTGGGCCTCATTTATAAGGTCACTAATCCCATTTGCACGGACTCTGGGCTCATGACCTAATCACACCCTGAAGGCCTCCCCCCACTTCCTAGTACCATCACCTTGGGGATCAAGATTCCAATATATAAATTTTGGGAGGATGCAAACATTTAGACCATAGCAGCAGATGATGCCCAGAAATGAAGAACTGGACTCCCCTGGTCATGGGCCTATTTTTCAATTCAAAGAAACAGGATCTCTCCCCAAATTTTGGAAAGTAAGGGCCAAAATGTTAAAGCCACTGTCTGCATGTGTAGTGCTCTATATGAAAGAGAACAATTTGTAAAAAATGACATGCTGAGAAGATTGAGCCTTATAATGTCTCAAAAATGATTAATATAGCAATATCTATGTTTTGAAACACAATTAGATATTTACTCACTTATTTCTAGATGCAAATGTATCTAGCTCATGTAAATTAATTTTGTAGCTTTATTCTCTTTTTAGTGATCATGCTGATAACTGAAATTTTTGAAGAGCTGTTGCTAAGCAATGTGACTTGAAGCATGTAATGACAGTTTCCTATGACTACTTAAATGTAAAAAACAGCTATCTTAATTTTACTACTTTATTATTAACCGCCCCATTTTTAATGTTTTGGTGATTGCAACCTTCCTCCTTACCTAATTAAAAATTTTGTGCAGTCATATAAAACTGATCTAATAATCTCACAGAAGATTATAAGGGGGAAATCTCCTTAAGAAAAAAGTGTTTATATAATGACGAGGAGACAAGATTTTGGTATTCAACATTGGGTTATCTGTCATTATCCAGCTGCATGACTTTGAGCATGTCCCTCCCTCTTTCAGAGCCCAAGACTGCACTGGAAATCACATTCAATATGATAAGACAAATAAAAGAAGTATGAGCATGGAAAAAAGACATTTGCTACAAAGATTCTACTCTATTGTATATGTTGAAAATTCAAATGACCTTACAATTTATTAGACATAATAAAATAGTTCAGCAGATTTGCAGTATAAAAGATCAACATACAAAAGTCATTTGCATTGCCATATCAGCAATAAACGAACAATAATAGAAAGAGAAAAGAAGATGCCATACTAAGAGCAGCAAAAAACCAATGGTAACCTAGAAATGAATATGTACAAGTTATCTATGGAGAATATTAAAACACATTACTGAAGGATCTAAGGAAAAAACTGAACAAATAGAGGCACATACTATGTTAATAAATGAAAAGAATTGATATTATAATTGATGTTATTTCTTCCCAGAAAAAAGCTTACAAATGAAATAATATTACAATAAAATCCCATAGGGTTTTTCATGGAACATGGAACATTAAAAATTGATCCTGAAATTTATATGAAATAGGCAAAGTGTTCTCTCATATAAAGACCAAGAGGACGTAAAACAATTTTGAAGAAGGCAAGGGAAGAGAGGCTTGCCCTTCAGATATGAAGATATATTATAAAACTATGATAACAGCAGGTGGTGCTTTTTTCCAGAGATAAACAAAAAGATTGGCTGGGCGTGGTGGTTCACGCCTGTAATCCTAGCACTCTGGGAGGCCAAGGCGGGTGGATCGTTTGAGCTCAGGAGTTCAAGACCAGCCTGAGCAAGAGTGAGACCCCCATCTCTACTAAAAATAGAAAGAAATTAGCCAGACAATTAAAATATATATATAGAAATAAAAATTAGCCGGGCATAGTGGTGCATGCCTATAGTCCCAGTTACTCGGGAGGCTGAGGCAGGAGGATCGCTTGAGCCCAGGAGTTTGAGGTTGCTGTGAGCTAAGCTGACGCCACGGCACTCTAGCCCGGGCAACAGAGTGAGACTCTGTCTCAAAAACAAACAAACAAGCAAAAAAAACCCAAAAAGATTAACAGTACAGATTTGTACAAAGTAGAATTCAGCGAAAGCCTGTACTGATATGAGCACTTGATGTATAACAGAGATATCACTCTAAATCGGTGAAGAATGGACCTTATTAAATAGTGTCAGCATAATTTTATAACATTAGATAAATTCAGAGATAAATTCCAGGTAGATTAAAGAATTAAATAGGAAGGACAAAATTTTAAAACTTTTAAAAGAGAATATAGATGCATATCTTTAAAACCTCTGCATAGGGAAAAATTTCTTAAAAATAAAGACATGAAGAGCACAATTGATAAATGCAATTGTATGGTAATTGAAAGGCTATTCATTATAAGAGGTATTTAAAAGGCTCAAATGCAACCTACAGACTGAAAAAGATATTTGTAATAAATATAATTGACAAAAAATTAGTATCTAGGATATGTAGAAAACAACTACGAATCAACAAGAAAAAGACAATCAACCTAACATAAAAATGGACAAAAAATATGTATGAAGAGAAAATCTGAATGGCCAATGAACATATAAAAACAGCTCAACTTCTAGTTATGAAAGAGAAAAATAAAAACAACAAGAAATAGTATCTCACGTCTCACATACCTAAGATTGGCAAGCATGGAAAATCTTAATTTAATCATAGGAAGTTTTGAAAGACTTTGGAGAAATGGGAACTCTTCTCTGTGGCTTTTGGGGCCCAGCAGGAGGAAACTTGGTGTTTAAGAGCATGGACTCCAGAGGGAAGCCTTCCTCCCTTGCTAGTTGTGTGTCATTAACCAACCTATTTCAAACACTCATGCTGCAGCTAGCTTCCTCATCTGTGAAATGATAATAATAGCCAAACGTGCATAGAGCTTACTTGGTACCCAACCAGGTTCTACTCTAAGGTATTTCACAGAATTTGCATGAGGATTAAATGAAAAACTTTAAACATGCCTTCCCATAGAGTTAACATTATACAAGTGTTAGGTATTTTTACTACACAATGTCTAGTAAAGCTAAAGCTGTCCACACACTTCAGTCTGATGATTCCCTTTTGAAATGCAAACTCCTGAAAAAATCTTGCACTTGTGTGCAAGGGGCTATATAAGCACATGTATTGCAGTATTGCTTATTACAGCAAAAATTAAAAATGCCTAAATGACCATCAGTAGGAAAATAGATAAATGAATTGTGGTGTATTCATTCAATCTTATAAGAGCTACATGTAACAACGTGGATAAATGTCAAAAACAATGTTAACAGCAAAGCAACATACAGACTGATACATATGGTAAGATTCCTTTTATTTAAAGCTTAAACACATGCAAAACAGTATGATGTGTTTATGGACAAATATAAATGTGGAAAAATATAAAAACAGATCTGGGGGATCTCACCAACTTCCAGATAATGGTTACATGTAGGTAAAGTGGTGGCATCAGGGATCCGGGCTGATGGAAACACAGCCATATTGTGGCTGCAGCATCTGGAACACACAACCTCCTCCATTGCTGCAGAAGCAGACAAGCAAAACGGGGGAAACACTAACAGTGTGAGCAGAGATGACACAGGTCACTTCTGCTCACATTTTATTAGCTAGAACTAGTCATTTCGCCTCACCCATCTGAAGGGCATTCTTTCGATGAATACTAGAAATGTCTCCCATACTCAGCCTGTGGTCTAAAAACAGAGAGAGCACATTCAGCTTCAGAATAAATAACCTCTCCTTGTCTTTTTTGCTCTTGATTTGAAACTCCTCAATGATTCGGTCTCTCTGGGTCCCTTGATCTTTGGATCGTCAATGATCGGATCTACCATCAAATGCCTTGGATGCCTTGGTGGAGACCAACTGCTTGTTTCATAGAAACACCAAGTGGGAGCAGAGGTTACCAGGATTTTATCCGACAGTGACTCACAGAGAAAGTCTGGAGTGGGTCCACATCTTTTGAAGGTTTTGTACAAGTATCTAGAATATTTTGGATTTTTAAAATTAAACGTTAAATGGTAATCATTGTAGATACTCTTTTAAAGTAAGTCAAGATTTACCCCTTAGCAGCATAATAAAGCTCTTTGATTAAAGAGTCTTTGAGTGAGGTACATGCTGACTGGTAGATCATCCACGAACTCGGGAGGCTTTGAAAGGCTCATTCATTAAAGCCAGCAGTTTTGGCAAACGCTGAGCTACAGCTTGAATTAGCATCATGTTGTTGTCTTCAGTTTGGATTTTGCATAAGTTAAAGCAGCCAGGGAAATATTTTACTAAAATCCACCTGCTCACTCAGCATCACCTACCCCTTTGGTTGTCCATAAATAGCTCAGGGTAAAGAGTTGACAGTCTATTTGTTTCCATACTCACAGCGTGGGTGACTCAACTGAACATATGGAAAGACAGAGTTTGGGGGCTTTGTGACTCTTCTGGAGCCAGGGAAGTGGGTACCTGAGGCTGTTTTCTTAATACCTTCCTTGATACCTTTCCATCTGGCTCTCAGATTTGGAGCTGGCCTTCTCATTAAGTCAGAGCTGTAGCTGGCTTTGATGTTGCCCTGGCAAGCGTTTTTACTATTTTCTGGATACCCTTGGAAACCAACACTTGCATAAATCCTCCTCAGAACTGCCTAAATTCTTTATTTAAGCACCCGTGTCAATTTGTCTTTTAATTAAGTATAGGTGTTAAATAATTTGGCTCTATCAAATCAATTTCTGTAAACATAGAATTAAAATAGAACAAAAACTATTCTAATAACATAGGATATAGCTGTAAAATACAGCTATATCCTAACTAAAAGTAGTTAGTATAGTACAGTTAGTTTTTCCTATTGCTGGTATATTCTTCACTCGCTTCCATTCAATAGTGTACGAGATTTGAGGGGGGAGGCAGAGGGGCATGGATGGGGTGTGCCAGTTGTGATGGTTCTTGGCACTCACCATGACGGGAAATAGCTTAATGCTTTATGGCTTTTGGGTGGACTCTTTTCATCCTCCATTGATTCTGGAAATGGGTATCTTATGAAAGGTAGACCCCGTACCTCACAGAGCTTTTTGATCCCCGCTTTGAACCAGTTGAGCACTTTCAATGTCTTCCAGGATAGAAAGGGAAATGGACCCTTTATTTTCACATTCCGTATTCTTTTCTCCAGCAGAACTGGAGTAGACACAGCACGAATGTGGCAACCTTAATAAGCCTCCCAGCTGCCCTCCAGTGAAGGACTTACTGCCTAGCTGTCCAAAGACAGCCTCCAGCTGCTGCTTCAGGGTTTGCCTCAGCTGCCGAGGGTGGCCTCACTCAAGGGCTTGACTGGTTTAAGATGGGAATATAAAGGCCTGGACATTTTGGAGTGATGTGGGTCAACTCTGACGGGCAATATTTGCTCCCCAGTTCCCTATGGGGTTGAAAAAAGCTTTGTCACAGCTGCATCAATGACTTTCCCTTTTTCCCAGTACTGCTTTTTTCCTTTCCCTTCCACAGGTGTTGATCCTTAATAATTCCTTGTATGCCAAACTCCGTCTCAGCACCTGCTTTTGGACAAGCCAACCTGCAAGAGAAAGCAAGGCTCACCTATGCCAAGCACAGCTGTGACTTCTCCATGTTCAAGAGTGGTGGGTGAGGGGCGCAGCACCTGGGAGGGCCATAAAATTGTGGATTCCAAGGATACCGAAAACCGAGGATGTGGGAGCTGGAGGAGTCCTTTGAGTTCATCCAGTCTAGCTCTTGCAGAGAGGCTAGAGAGGCTGATATTGGAAACAGGAGCTTTGTTTCGAGAGAGCGATCATTAGGCTGGCATAGTAATGTGAAGACATGAGGGAGGTGACTCCTCCCTTCAAGTAAAGGGAGAGTGGCTGCATGAGACCACCCAGACAGCTGGGTCGGGGTCTCCTGCTGTGTGGGGAGCAGTGGGCCAAGGGGAGGCCGAAAATCAGCCTGGGGCTGCAGAACAGAAAGCTGTGGTTTAGGAAAGAACAGCAGCCCCCCCAGTGATAGGACGAAGGGGTGCATTTGTCCATGCTGGGCTTGAGAGAGGGTAGACCTGGAGCACTCAAAAAGGATTTGGCAGAGGAGGGCTTACTGGAGAGGAGATGAAAGCAGAAAAAAAATTGTCTGCAGAGGTGGATTACTGAAAGTCAGAGCCAAATGGGGAGCTTGAAGAAGCTAGCCAGAAAGCAAGACCCCCATGGGGGATTGCGAGTGTGAGCCCACTCATGGGGTTCTCCACAAGCTCACCGAGGTCAACCCCACAGACCGAGTGAGATTGAAACATCAGCACGGCCCGAGTGAGTGAATGCTGGCTCCGCACAGGCAAGGAAGGACCCCCTGCCTACTTTCCTGTCCCTTCCCAACCCACAGCCCCCGGGAGGGGAAGGCATGGGGGCAGTGGGAGGAGCTGGAAGACTAAACACAGAAGCAGCCATCCAAGGCCCCCTTTCCCAGAGCAATGCCTGCAACAGCCAAAGGCTGGGAGGAGCTAGGTGCCAGGAGATGCTTGTCTGGACTTTAAAAAGTTAATATTACACCATACTTTTATCTATTGAAGGGTGGCTGTTTCTATGCCCTGAAGTTACCGAAAGACTTTTATTCTCTAGGAGAAAGGCTATGAAATCTGCACGAGATTTTATTCAAGGAGGGGGATGGGGCACAGGTTATACATAGAAGGGAGCTGACGATAGAATTTGCAGAGGCAGTTTTGGGAAAGGAAAAGTCGCTGTATGAACCCATGAGAACAGTGCCATGGTTAATAGTATGGACGGTGGAGCCAGACCACCTGGATCACATCCTACCCTTGTTACGTGTGACCTTGGGCAAGTTACTCAACTTCTCTTTCTGTTTCCTTGTCTGTAAAATGGGGATAATAATACGACCTACCTCATGAAGTTATTATAAGAATTAAATTGGTTAACACATAACAAACACATAGAACTGTGCCAGACACCATAACAAATGCTTTTATAACTATTGGCTATTACGGGTCCAGCTCTTTCATTACCTGCTGTGTAAGCACACATGAGGATCCTAAAGATGACCATTCCAGAGTTAGTGGAGGCCAAAAAGCAGGCTATTAAGTGAGTTTCCTCCCCTGTTGAACTAGGAAAGATTGGTCTGTGCTCTTTAGCCCAGAAGATGCAAGCTTATTATCATTCTGTTGATAGCTCTGCAGATTTCCTTTCTCTCTAGGAAAAGGTGTGATTATGCACAGCTAGCTGTGTAGACGCTGGCATAACTCCCTAGCAGGCATTGAAAAATGCCGTTTGGTTTTCAATGGAGAAAACTTCCGGTGCTCCCCCAGGCTCCTGCATCAAGGGTTGATGTTGAAGGACGATTTCATGTACACATCAGTAGGAGGCGCTGTTCCTGTGCAAATCCAGTACAGTTGGCACATGAAGTTTGGTATTCAGGACATTGTGCTCTAAAGTGAATGCTTAGCATCATTTGAAAAAGATTTCTGTTTTGTTTGTTGATTCACATGGTTTGGGAATTCCAGTGTTAGCTAATAGAAAATCTTTTTCTTTTCCTTGCCCACGACTTCAATCTGTATGTTTGCAATGGAAGGAATAGAAACCCAGAGATTTTTTTCATTGCTTAGAAAATGAGATGTCTGATGTTCAGAATCTGTCTGGTGGCTCCTAAGTATTCAAAGCAGAATTTAAAACAAGAAATTTAAGGAGAATTTGATGTTTAATTTCTATATCAATGAGTCATAGCACTTGTTTTTAACTGTGATCTAAACGCTTAGCATTTAAAATTGGCACTCCTCTTTACCCCATATGCAGTTGAGTTAAATAATAGCCACATATGAACAAGAAGGTCAAGGTGATATTCTTTAGCTTTGTGTTGCTAGTTTGCTTGTCTCTGTTTTGTATTTATTTCTCTTCTCACATAACTGATCTGAAACATGATTTTTCAGTAGTAGGAAAATGACTGAGACTATATCAGTATGATAACTTTTATAGAGGAATTATGATCCAATTATTATGAATACAGAACAGATACCACCTTGTCAGTGTGGAACACACACACTTAAATTAACGGAAGGTATATAATTTGAGTTTTTAATGTATTTTCATCTCTCTGACAAATTTTTGAGCTTTTAAAAAATGTAACTGAGGTCAATGACTTGTTCATTCTGTCCCCCATATTGGCTTTGAGATGAAGATCCAGATTGAGTGAGTTTAGTTGGTACTTTTCCCCCAACCTGCTGTCACTTCGCTGGAAACCTCTGAAGGAGATTTTGCCTAGATAGATTTGTGTCTCAAACAATTTTTTAGCCAGCTTTCAACTGTAATGACTGGTGGGTGGGGAGCTCACATTCTGAGAACCCCTCAGTCCTCGGCAGGACCCCAAGAGGAAAGGTCTGAGCCCAACTCTCTGTGGAAGCCTCGCTGTGATGGCTCTCTCAGCAGCCACAGGTGGGGAAGGGAAAGGGAGAAAAACAGTCTGAGTGGAGGAAAGCTAGCACTCTGTTCATTTCTGGCCCTCACTCTGGGAGGCCGCCTACCCAGTATGTCCAGGCACTGGGGTCATGCAGATCACCCGGGACCTATTGGACCCCTGTGGCCCCTGCAGTCTGGGCCAGAGTTGGGAAATGTCTGTGTGGGAGGAAGCAAGATGAAACCAGAGGAGTTGAAGCCCCCTGGGGAGGACAAAGGTGCATGCTGTGTAGAGAAGAAATATGGTGCCTGCCATCCCAGCTCTGGTCTGTGGAGATGGGAGGTGCCCCAGCGGGGCAGAGAGCCTGGTGCCCTGTCCACGAGAAGCTCCCAGCTCACCGGCGGCAGCAGCCTCTGGACTCATATGGGCAGAAAGTCTCTCCAGCAGCTTGGGAACCTGCCAACTGTCAGAGATGTGAGGGAGGGAGAAGCAAACAGCTCCACCTACCCTTCTCACTGGGCTCCAAGACTCTTGGGGGTTGATCTCTGCCAATACCTTGCTCCTTCCTGTTCTGCTCCGCAACTTCTTCCCATGGAGTCTCTTGAAGGTTCTGGCACCCTTCCTTCAGATGCACACCCAATCTCTATTTGTCTGTTTGATTTTTCTCTTTCATCTACAACTTCTCCTTCTTACTGAGATGCTCTTGCAGCTGGTATCTCTGGTCAGTCATCATCTGCTAGTCCCTAACACTTTAAAGTAGTTTAATTGCAGTTATATTAATAGCAACTCTTAAAGAGTTTTCATTTGGGATTAGTTATTGGCATCTCATTAACAACTTACTGAAGGCATTAAAAAGTATCAGTAATCAAAATATGCCCACCTCATTCCACTTGTGAATTAAATGAAAAATATTCACCCAGTTTTGGTGAATTTTCCATTATTATGTGATATCTTCAGATTGGCCCTGAATGCAGGGAAGATAACATTTATTCAGTTAATTTAAGCTACATGAATGGTAAAAAGAGGACTGTGTCCATATACAACAGTAGAGCCATCCTGGGCTAGACTAGACATTGGGCTGTGCAGATGCCCGATGGTCTAGAGCTGTTGAACCTAGAGTTATTCTGTGAATGGCCTCATGAGGGAGGCAGTGGGATATAGTTGAAAGCATAGCGATCTTGATTTCGGCAGACCTCTTAGAAAAAACCCCAAAGCCACTGGGATTTTATGAATGAGGGCCTGAGTTAGAGTTGGAGAAATTGTACAAGACATGCCATTTAGCCTGGGCTTAACTTTCTTCATATGAAGGATTTCAGATTTTTTTTTTAAATGATAAGGTCTTGCTCTGTTAACCAGGCTGGAGTGCAGTGGTGCCATCATAGCTCACTGCAGCCTCAAACTCCTGAACTCAAGTGATCATCTTGCCTCAGCTTCTCAAGTAGCTGGGGCTACAGATGAACCACCATGCCGAGCTAATTTTTAAAATTTTCTTAGAGACAGGGTCTGGCTATGTTGTCCAGGATGGTCTCAAACTTCTGGCCTCTAGCAATCCTCCTGCCTCAGCCTCCTGACTAGTTCAGATTTTGATGTCATCTCCAAGTCAGGTTGCTCAACAATCACAGGGATATAGTAATGGCATTGAAAAGAGGAGGTGTTTATCATCAGCTTCAACCTGTGTCTCGTTCCCAGACCACATTGACTACAGTGGATGACAAATTAATATATTATAATATATACTTTATATAAAATTTTTAAATTAATTGTAAACCTTCAAAATACCTCCAAAATTTGTAACCTCATCATTTTAATATGATAGTAGCCTTGAAAAGAAGCAGCTTGGCTTCTGCTATATTGTATGTAATTTATAGTTTACTTAAAGGTAGTTAGTACTTGAAAAATGCTGCCTATGAGTCTATATTCCAGAGGCAGCTATTTCAATATTGCTATCTAAATATGCACCAGGGGGTCTGTTGTTTAGCTAAACAGATGCTACAAATAATTCTTTGCTAGAGAAATGAGCGGTGTTCAAGCTGTGTGTGTGTGTGTGTGTGTGTATAGATGTGTGTGTGTGTATATGTATGTATGTATGTATATGTATGTATATAGTTGTCTAAAAAAGATTATGCAGGCATCTTCATTCTTTTCTGGAATAAAAAGGACCCAGTAAACAGCCAGCAAGTACAGCAGCATAACATGTTTAGAGTGATGCCTTTGCTCTAGAACTACTTTTAGTCATTTGTGTGTCTCATAATTGAGGACTAAAAGGCTTACGGATCCTGTCATCAAAATATTGTTGGATCTGTTTTGGAGTTTCCTACAGGATGCTTTTAGAGTCAGCAGTCATCTTAGCTCAGGCTACTATAAATGAATACCACAGACTGGGTGGTTTAAACACAGATGTTTATTTCTCACAGTTCTGGATGGTGGAAAGTCTGAGATCAGGGTGCCAGCATGGTCAGGTTCTGGTGAGGACTCTCTTCTTGGCTTGCAGACAGCTGCCTTCTTGCTGTGTCCTCACATGACAAAGACAGAGCTCTGGTATCTCTTTCTCTTTCTCTTTTTATAAGGTCACTGATCCCATTACAGGGGCTCCACCCTTATGACCTCATCTAAACCTGATTACCTCGCAAAGGTCCCACCTCCAAGTACCAAGACATTGTGTGTTAGAGGCTTCAACATATGGATTTTGTGGGGACACATTCGGTCCATGGCAGAGGTATCCCCAGGGAAGAATTTATCAAGCTTCCAGGAATAGTTGTATGGCTGTTCCTGTACCTTCTTGTAAATAAACATTTGTATATGTGGCACAATTTGGTCTGACTTGTTTTCATTTAGCATACAATCTGGCAGCCAGGTGGTGGGGAAGAGACGTAGATCCTCAGTTCTCTAATTGTCACTATCAACTCTGGAAGTCCTTGTTCTGGACATAACAACTTTGTTCGGTATCTTTCATTATCCTTTCTAACTGGAGGAGCATTTCTTCTCAACTGTTTTTCCTTCAACAAACTCAAACCATGTAAACAATGTGAAAACATATTAATGAACATTGTGTATGTAAATAACTTCAAACAAGAACTTAAGGCTTTTCTTCGTACAAAGAAATTATTTTTTGTTACCCTGAATCTATCCTGAACCACAGGGATAGTTTAGAGATGATCACAACAGAGAGTTGTGAGGCATTGAAAATTGTCTTAAGTGACATGCAGAAGGAGTGGGGACAATCAATTATTTAATTCTCAGTGGCTCAGATTCTTCCAGGAATAAACTTTGAACATTAATTTAATTTTTCATGCTCCTAGTATATAAATCAGAAAGGCATTCTTTAGTGTGTTACGTGTTGTAATGTCCTTAGAAAGCAAGTTGTTTATTTGTAATTTATTTCTATATCTTTTCTTATTCCTTAGCCATTCCTTAAGTGTTATATATAGGCTTATGATTCTTATTTTTAAAGGGTCACCACTTTGAATCTTTTTATATGGGTGACATGTTTTTAAGAACTATTGCATATAATTTATTGACACTGTTGAGTCAGGCATGAGGTATTTTTAGCATAGAGTTTGAAATAGAAATTTGAAAAGTGAAAAAAGGAACAAATGCATAAAAGATTCAAGGCCCAGATTGGTGACAAATTAGTGTAATATGTTTCAGAGTATTTCCTTATGCTGGATTAAGATCCTTGTCTACTAAAATCATTGTTTATATAGAGCTGAGAATAGTAACAAACAATTAGGAACTTAGTAAGTTTTTATTTGACGACAATGTTTGAAAAGAATTTCTTAAAGTGCTCTGAGGCATTAGATTAGGAAGCCAGGATTTTGCCTAACATCAAACAGGTTCCGTTTTGTCACATTGGGCATTTGCTCATGTGTCAGTGACCCTGCTTGCCAGTCAGGAAATGAGACCCAGTGACTTTAGATCCTAAGGTCTCCTCTGTAGTCTCTCATGTGAATGAATTTCAAGGGCAATCCATCAGACCTCCAGCCATGAGTTCTGGTAGAACATGTGTTTCACTTTTTGTCAATGATCCTACATTTAAACTCTTCTGAGTTTCTTCATAAATTTAAGATAGATTTAAAAAATAATCTTTACCTTGCTTTCTAATATCTTTGGATTAAGTCTGGAATATCAGTGTGTTTGTTATTATTTGATACAGTATCTTTGATCTATCTGCTTTAAGGCAATTTGAAAGTGGAAATCTTCTTAGCTTTTTCGAAAGTAAAGTCCAAAAATGATATCAAGTGGACACATATTTTAAATCAAGTGCTTCTCATGTTCAAGGCACAGTGCTAAATTCTCTAAACAACAAAAGACACTTTACTCTTTGCTTTTTAATCCACCGATTGCACTTTTTGCTGTATGATTATGAAATATTCCTTTAGAATTTGAACTTGGTTATCTGTCTTTGAAATTTTAAAAAATGCATTTTGATTCCTTTTTGAGGTTGTCTTTGAATTTCTTCTTTTGGTTTCTGCATAATTTTTTGTTTGCACATTCATTTGTAGTTTGGATTTTCTTTTTTCTGCTCCTTTCTTTAGCCATCTTTCCATTTCAAAATGATATATTTTCTTCTGTATAACATTCCTCCACTCCCTGCCCTAGGTCTTATTATTTTGTCCCTTAGGCTATATTTATTTCAGGACTTTAGAAAGTTTTGTTAAGTCATCTTCAGGCTTCTTGGGGCTTCAAAATGCTCCTGTTTTAAATGACAATTCTTTATCCTTCACCAATATTGTATCTTTCAATATTTTATGATGAATTAAAAATTCCCCATCATTATTATCTGGGCTATTATTATTTCTTCTTCAATGTCATGTTGCTTTTTGAGATCAGTAATATTTTCCCGTCCAAGTTAATTTTGTCAAGTACAGGACCACCCACAGAGATTCTTTAGTTTCTTCTTTGTCCAGCAAGCTGTGTTTGCAACGTTTCTGGTTTTTTCTTGGATATAGCTCAATATTAGTTCTTCTTTTATGATGTATCTGTGTCCTTCCTTTAGATTTCTTGACTCTACCAAATTCATTGGCTATGCTTATTTCTTTGAAGTGCTATGATGCTCATTATATCAAATCTCTGCTTATTTCTTTCCACAGAAAACTTTAGGAATACACACACACACACACACACACACACACACACACACACACACACACACTTTTTTGAAGAAAAAATATATGAAGAAAAACAATCTGATTGTAATAATAATATTGGAGAAAATCATATAAATTTTAAAACAGAAAATATTTAAAAATAGGAAATGATTTAAAAAGATCAGTAGATCTTTGAAAGAAAAAAGATTATTGCAGTGTATGTCTGTGTGCTAATTCTATTAGGATCACCTTATATAAAAAT
>RJWJ010040177.1:0-14093 GCA_004363605.1 Indri indri | reverse complement strand
CTTTTAAAAAATCCTCTGTATTGATTTTTCCCCCTTCATTGCAACCTGGGAAAAACTCAATCATGCACCCGTCTGCACCCCAGCCTTGGAGTGCCCCGAACAGTGGTGTTTGTTTCGATACCAGACGATATGATGAGATTATGTGGTTGATAGAAAATTAAATTCTTTAGCCAAACCAGGTGCTAAGCTTCTGCTCAGAATCAATACAGTGTTAGAAATCCTGGAAACTAATAAACGTACCGTAACTCTGAATTTATGAATAGATTTTTGGAAATAACCTCAGAGAAGGAGTCCAGACTGAAACAGCTTTTGTAACACCAGGTGGAGTGTGTGAGTTTAATCAGAGTCCTGAAAAGAGAACTGTGCAATGTATTTTTAAAAATTCACCGTAGTCCACGAGTTGAATCTGAGAGAAGCTGAGAGGAGCTTAGGAAGCGAGATCTTAATTGAAACTGAGATGAGAAATTACGACCAGTGCAAAGAAACCCAGAAGTCCTTTTATGACAAAGTGTGCTGGTGGGAAGCGCCCAGAATCCAGGCAGCTGGCAGCGTCTCCTGAGGACAGAGAACCCACCGAAGCAAACCAGTGTCCCACCGCAGGGTGGCAGAGCTGACGGGCTGTGCTGCCCGTGGGCCCCTCAGGACATTTTGGCCACACCCAGTGCCAGGAGCCCTGTTCCTGTCTCTCAGTGGTAGAAAACTAGGATCCCTCAAACTCCCAGCCTTGTGATTAGCATGCCACAGGTGAAGGACGAGCCCAGAATCACCAGGCGGCCTGTCCGCGGTCTTCGAGTAGGCAGGGGCCGGAGCTCACCTTCCCAGGCCTGCTCCTTCCAAAGCAGATCGAAGGCGCAAATGAAAAGGAGGGAAAGGGAGCTGCGTGCACCCTGCCCGCACGGGGACAGCCTGCAGCGTAGCGGAGCAGAGAGAAGGCCAGTTGATGTAAAACCAACCCACCAACACACAGTCATGCATGTTCAAGAATTGGGGTTTTGGCCCAGTTAAAGCGGACAGCTCAATAAAACTTAGGGCTTAGCTGCATTACTATGTAGATTGGTACATACGACGATGTCCCCAAGTCACTCACAGTCGTTCGTCCAGCACAATGTCATCAGCCATCTACTCTGTGCTAGTAAGTGGCCCTCGGAATCAAGTTAAATCTTGTTCACTACATTGCTAGTTAAAAACCAAAGCAAAACTCTCGTGGAAGACTCCAGTAACACTGGCTTGGAGCATCTCAGTAACTTGCTACTCGGTCTGTCTCAAGTCTTACCCTTCAAGACCGTTTGGATGGTGTCATTTTCCTGCTTACAGACCTTTGGTGGCTCCCTGGCTAACCCTGACCACTGGCTCAGCCTGGCTCTCCGGCTGTCTGTGACATGTGTGGGGACCCTCCTCTGCAGCAGGGTTTTCTGTGTCTGCTGCCTGGAGCCCCAGGGCCTCCTTGGAAATGACTCCAGGGTGGTGGGTGTGGGGTGGTGAAAGTGGACATTTGTGTGCAAAGAAGTAAGGGGCTTCGCTGGCTTAAGGGACCAGCAGAGAGCTCGGCTGGTTTCCCTGGGTGTATTTACAAACAGCTTGGTCAACATCGCACCCCCACGGTGCCTGCCCGAGGGCGGGAAGAGGACCTCCCAGGTGCGTGTGAAGTGCATCACCCACGGCCTGCTGGCAAAATGACAGGGCGAGGTTTGCCATGAGTGTCCCCCACCCCCTTCCTGTCGCGTTCTCTAAAGCCATGTGCTCCCCCCACATCTGAGACTCTCACCACCTTGTATCGCTTCTTTTGCAGATTGGCTGGGACAGTCTATGTTTCTTACAAGCTCCCGGGTACAGTGGACACCGCTAGTTTAGGGACCACACTGTGAGCGACAGGCTCAAGGCCAGGCTTCCCGGAAGAGCAGTCAGGAAGAAGTTCCCACCCTAGCGCCGCTGGCCGAGGGCCCCAGGCATGGTGCGCTCAGGTGCACACAGCAGTTCCCTTTGCGGAGCCCACGGAGGGAATGGAGGGGGCTGTTCGTCCCCCATGTCTCTGCAGACTTCATTCACGTCACAGGCTTGGAGCCTTTGAAGGCTCTGGTCTGGCTGTTGGAGATGCCGCTCGCACGTTCAGAAGGCGATTCAGCAAGCTCTTGAGGGACGAGGGTACGTGGCTGCCTTTGGGGGTTTCCTGGAGCAGCTTCCAGCAAGAGGAGGAGGTGCCTGTTGACATTTTCTCCCGAACACATCATTTCGCTCCCCGTGTCGCCTGCAGATAGGCCAAGCTACGTTAGCAACAGTTCTCGGGCAGGTGACACCAACTCCGCATGTACCGCTGGAGGTGATGTTCCCCGGGAAAGGGAAATAATGAAATTTAGCTTAACCAAGCTATAGGTAGGAAGTTACAACCTACCTAATTCCTTAATTGAGCTATCAATTAAGGCTGTGTCTGTGCCACCTGCTACGCCTGGGCCTTGTGCCACGTGGAAGTGCCAGCTCGACAGGCCCATCCGTGCGGAACCCAGAGCTCGGGCCAGTCTTGACTCTCGGCTTTCCCGTGTCCCCTGCTGCCTCCCCCTAGGGATTTTGTAGTGTCCACGTGGACACAGGTTGCCCAACTCCTTGTCGTGCCTGTGGGGTCGCAGAATGTTCGGGTCAACCGGCAGGCATCAACTAGCCTTTCGGGGGCTCCGATTTCCCCAGGGAGAGCATTCGTGCTGACCCCTGCAGGAGGGGTCACCTTTCCCGCCCTCAAGGCCCTGAGCTTCCCCCCAGGGCCAGGTACGGAGCTCAGGGAGACCGAAAAATGGAGTCAACCATGCAGGGAAGAAAGGAGGCCTCCCGTGGGCAAGCCCCCGTGGCAAATTCATCTTTGTGGCCTAGAGGGTACTTCAGTAGCATGTGTCGAGTGACTACGTGGGTGGGAACAGGAAAAGCAGGAAGGGAAGAGCTTGTACGTGAAGTGTGATGTCACCACTAACGCCTCCGTTACTTCGGGCTCTTAAGCACACTGGGTGGCCTGCTGACACGCCCGCGATGTCACCTTCCTGGTGACAAGTAGCCCATTCCATGGGTCCTAGCTGGTCCTCCAGCTGTAGAGTGGCCTCCTGCAGGTCGCAGAGCGTGTGGCTTTGGTTGATGGCGGAGTCTGGACTAAAACCTTATCCTGGGACCTGCAGCGTCACACGCTTCTAATCCAATTCACTAGTATATCCAGGAACCAGGCGTCACCCACATTTACCCCACTGCGGGTGACGGGTGGTGGCGAATTAAGTAGGAGACCTGCCACTGGCCGTGCCAAAGAGCCTCGTAGAGAACCGGCATTCCAGAAAGGAGACTTGACCTCCAGTCTCGCTCACCTTGGCCAAGGTCTTTATCCCATTTGTCAGTGAGGGTGACGCTTAAGGTCAGAGGAAGCGCGAGCCTCGTACTCATGGTGACTCCGCTGCACCCCGCTCGGGGAAGGGGACCCAAGGAATTGCCATTGTTCCCTCCCTGGCTGAGGAGGCACGGGAGGTCTCTCCATTTAATTTAGAAACCAAGCAAGGGTCCCTGCACAATCAGCCTAGATTTTTCCCAGGTTATTTGAGGCAGAGTGTTGCTGGGTTCCCCTCACTCTTCCTTCCACGAACGCTCTGAGCACTTGCTTTGTGGTGGGCGCTGTCTCTCGGCACTGGGAATACAGCGGTGAGGGCAAGCGACCACCGCTCTCCCCTGGGCATCCCACACGTCTCACAAGAAGAGGCTCCCAGGCAGAAAACAGCAAGTGCGCCTTTTCTGGGGCTGGTGGGGCCTGGGGCGCCCGAGGAAGGACCAGGAGGCGGGAGAGGGGAGCGAGGGCAGGAAATAGGAAATAGACGAGCACAGAGATTCCCAGGTGGAGGCAGATCGCTGGGGCGTGGGGGCTCTGGAAGGACTTGGCTTTAACCTGAGAAACGTGGGAGTTACCCAGGACCGTGAGCAAGTCACCGATGTGGCCTCTGAGCTAATGCGGCTGCCCAGGGGAGTGTGGTGACCCCAGCAGGTGAGGGCAGTGAGGGGCAGTGACAGCATCAAGGACGTTTTGGAGACAGAACCAAAAGCTTTGCCTTGGGGTGGATGTGGCGTGGGAGAGAAGAGCGTTTGGGGGCTTGTCGGGCTAAAGGACTGGAGCGAGACTGTGCCGCTGACGGCCAGGGAGGTGGGACTCGTCAGACTCGAGATGATGAGTAATGAGGGTTAGAATAGCCCGTATTTATTAGGCTCTTCCTGTATGCCAGGCGCTGTGCCAAGCTCTTTACACCTGTTGTCCCATTTAATCCATACAACAGCACCGTGATCTTCTCAATTTCAGGATGTTATCTTAAAAATCACACAATTTATACGTTTGGAGAGGAGAGCTTTATTTCTTCTAAAGGCTCCAGGCTGCAGGGTGGCCACTGGGACGGGCTGGGAAGTGCAGCCTCCAGCCAAAGACCAGAGACAGACACTTAGTGGGAGGAGGAGGAGGAGGAGGGGTTGGGGCAGGGGTTGATGCGAAAGTGGTTGGCTGGGCATACATATTCAACAGGCAGTGGGAGGAGCTATGAATATTCATGAAGGTGGTCCTGCCGCAGGCATATTGAACACACATGTAACATAGGACGCATGTTCACCTTGGGGTGGAGACTTAACACTTAAACGAATTACAATTAGGCTTTATAGTCGAAAGGTCTTTTCAGGACGCAGAGGAGCTCAGGTGCACAGTCTGTAAACTGGCCAGACCCGTCCACGGTCAGTGGTCTTCTTATAGGAGAAAGTCCTACCAGAGCCGTAGTTCTGGCTGGTGGAACAGGGAGGTGGGGGTCAGTCTGCGGTGAAGCTGCAAATTGTTTTAATATCGCTTATCTCGAGGCCAGTGCTTGTTTAGCTGCTGGAGAAATAGAAAAACCTCAGGGCAGTCAGAGCATCGTTTATTCTTTACGTGTAGGGGTGCGTGACTTACCCCTCGCCTGACACGGCCGTGGGTCCTGTGTATAATTTGGGATCTTGCAGCCACTGTGAGTCTGTTTTTGTTAGTTTTATGATCTCTTTCTTAGCATTGATGTGGTCAGCTGTGTCTAAACCCTAAAAGGGAGGAGGTATAATGAGGCATGTCTGCCTTTCCGTCCCATCACGGCCAGGAACTCAGTTTTTTAAGATTTTTCTGAGGTTCCCTTGGCCAAGAGGGGATCTGTTTCGTCAGCTGGGGGCTCAGGACTTAGTTTGCAGAGATGAGAAAACTGGTAGTCACGCCCGTTCACAGCCTCACCAGACTCCAGGCAACAAAAAAAGTGGATCTTGCCAATGTACTTTTTCTGTTGTAACTACGCAATGTCCTGCTTCATTAACTCAGTGTCAGTGAAGACATGCGTTTTCTCCTTCCTCCCAAAGAACAGTGCGAGATTAGCAGCTTCATTCTGCTCCTGGAGCGCCACAGCTGCCCCGTGAGCACGTGGAACGGGTGTCCGCACCTGTGACCGGGGAAGCCAAAGAAGGTTTCGGGGGTGCCAGGATGGGGCACAGCCGCCAGCCAGGTGCATGGCAGAGGAGAGAGCGGGGCTTGGTACATCACGACAATGGAAGTGTCCAAATTTAGCCACCAACTCACTCACTGGGCGTCCTAAGCAGAAGCTTCTAAAACAGAAAGACAGGAGCCAGCAACCCGCAGGTGAGCAGCATGAAGCCAGGTGTGGTCAGTGAAGGGCTCGCCTGGGAGACCAGGTGTGCTTTGTTCCTTCCCACGGGCGCTTTGCTGCCTGGGAGAGTCTTAAAGGGGCCGCGGTGTGTGCTGGGAGAGAGAGGAGTTCCAATCCACCCGATTAAGAAGCATGCTAGGTACTATTGTGGAGTTTCCAAGTCACCCCGAACTTAGTGGCTTAAGACAACCATCATGATCGTCATCTCTCACAAGTCCTTCTTGGCTCATGTCTGGCACCTGGGCCGGGGGCAGGGTGGGGACGCTGGGGTGTCCCATCCTCTGGCATTTCTCCATGGGTGGTCTGCTGCTGTGATGTTTCCAGATGGTGTCTTCAGGATAGTGACACCGCTTACCTGGTGGCTGAGGGTTTTAAGCCGTGTGTCCCCAGAGAGAAAGGCAGCCAGGAGGAAGCTGTGTCTGCCTTTGTCACCTAGTCTGGGAAGAGGAGCCGGCATCTCTTCCGCTGCAGTCTGCTCGCTAGAGGCAGGTGGCCACTGCAGATGCTCCGCTAAGGAGAGGGGACTCAGACCCAGCCTTTTCTGGGAGGCACATCAAAGAATTTGCTGGCATGTTTTATACTCTGCAGACACCTGTAACATAGTCTGGGGACCTCCTGATGAAGCCCCGTGTCAGTGGAAAGCCTCTCGATGCCCGCGCAGGCCGGCCACTCGTGATGGCTTGTGGGGGGAAGGCCGGCGTGCAGGTGGCAGCTCCATTTTCTGAGACTGAACATGGTGTCTGTCCGGTCACCAGGGAAACCTCCATCTTTCCTGTGACTCGGGATGGCATCTATCAGAGAAGGTCACCAAGTAGGGATCCCCCGGGGAAACAAAGTCGTGTGAGGAAGGCAGGAAACGATGAGGAGACTGAGCAGTAGGTTTGGAACACGACAGCAGAAAATACGAAGTCCCGGAAAGAGAGTGGGATTCCGGACCCGGCGCTCCACCGGCCTCGGCGTGCAGAGATCGGACTAGAGATCGCTGTTTTGTTAGAGGGGGCTCGGGAGGCCTGGTGACTTCAAATATGCTTCGAGCGGCATTCGGAAGCCTCCTGTGAGGACACTGACTGCACCGTCGGGTGCACGGACTTTCACTAACGGCCACCGTGGCCCAACGTGCCAGGCGATTGCCAATTTGTAGCAGCACCAGCAGCTGGAGTTCTTTCTTACTACAGCCGAGCAACGAAGGAGGGACCTGAGTTCCACTGGAAGCAAGTCCCTGTGCTGCTCGCTGTGGTCTGTCACCACCGAGAGGCTGACCTGGGCGTCAGAGTTGCGGGTTCCTGACCTCCCGCCAAGCTGGGCGGATTCCCATGACGCCAGGCAAGCATTTCTTAGCGTGCGACTCGGAGTGCGTGTGTGTGTGTAGTTTGGCAAATGTTGCAGGTGTTATGTAAAAATAAGTAAATAAAAGGGGAAAGAGAAAGGGACAAATAAATACATTTGGGAACGGAGCTAAGGTAAGCAGATTTTTGTTGTTTTTTATTTTTGAACAGGACTTATCAGAGCCTTTCGTATGCCACCGGGCACGGTGCACGCCCGAAAGGATACGTAGCGTTTTTCATACCTTATTTGACCATTGGACCCATTTTCCTGAGATCCTCTTGGGTGAAGAGTGTTACAGTGACAACTTGGGGACGTGCATCCACAGCCACTCCAAGTGTGGCCGGTGGCCTGTTGGGAGACCGCTTCTTTCTGGTCTGCAAAGAAGTAAGTACAGGAATTGAGAGTTAAGCTTCTAGAAATGCTTACAGCATTCGCAGAGTAATTTTTATGTCTTTTGAACCTAACCATAAATTAGTGGGGCTTGCATTTATTTTATTGATCTCATTTCCCTAAGAATTAACTTTTAGGCTACTTTACAAAAAAATTCCATCCACAGCACACTGAAGACATAGACGGTCCCTGTCTTTCGATTTTTTGACTTTACGATGATGCAAAAGTGAGTTGTTAAGAAAGTCAAACTGTTTTTCTTTGCTCTCACACCACAATCAACACACAAGCTTTCTGTGACCAAGTGTGTGGGGGTCTCTCCCCACCAACAAGCAGTCGGTTTTGCGGCAGACACAGGTGGGGGCCTCCAGCCCGATTCGGTTCTGACGCTGTCCACCTGGAGATGCGCTCAGAGCCCAGAGGTGGAGGGCTCGGCCCCGAGACTGTCCCCACCGCCACTGCCAATGTCATCGGGAGCCCCAGCCTGGTTTACCTGTGCTTCTGAGCAATTGCCTATAAATCGGGGTTCCCATGACCCCCTCTTTGGGTTTGATTAATTTGCTGGAGCTGCTCACAGAACTCAGGAAAACACTTGCTTATGTTTTTACCAGTTTGTTATGAAGGGTATCACAGAAGACACAGGCATGCGGGAAGGGGTGTGGTGTGGAACTTGCATGCCGCCCTCCCCTCCCCGGGGGTGCCACCCTCCAGGAACCTCCCCAACGTGTGCAGCTATCCCCAAGCTCTGCGAACCCGTCCTCTTGGGTGTTGCGGAGGCTCCATTGCATGGGCATGATTGATTAGGCCATTGGCATTGGTGATCAACTTGACCTTCAGCCTCCTTCACTCCCCAGAGGCTGGGGTGGGGCTGGAAGTCCCAACCCTCTTATCCTTCCGCCTTCCAGGTGACCAGCCTGGTCCTGGAGCTGCCTAGGGGGCTGCCGGCCACCAGTTGGCTCATTAGCATACAGAAGGCATCACTTTGGAGATTCCAAGGATTTTAGGTGTTGTTATGCCAGGAAGTGGGAAGACCAAACATCTCCTTCATAGCCTCACAGAAAGCCATCCGCGTTCAGTAGAAGCTGCATATAGAATCCCCACGCGACCATTCTGGTTTTCACTGTCAGTGCGGTATTCAATAAATTACACGAGATACTCAACACTGTTATAAAATAGGCTTTGTGCTAGATGATTTTGCCCAAGTGTGGGCTGATATAAGTGTTCCAAGTGCGTTTAAGACAGGCTGGGCTGAACTGCGATGTCCTGTAGGTTGAGTGTATTAAATGCATTTTCAGCTTGAGGATATATTTGATTTACACTGAGTTTATTAGGACATAATGTGAGAATGTCCCCACCAACACCAAACCCCGGATCAGATCTTTCAAGCACCAGGCCTAGAGCGTGGAAGTTTCCCCCAAACTCCTGACCTCTGCAGCATCTGGCCTCCGCCGGCGTGGCTCCTTCGTCCACCTGTCATTCTGTTGTGTGGGGGCCACCTGCTCCCTGACCCGCAGCGAGGGTCACAGCACCAGGAGTCCACATCTGCAGAGAGGTTCAGAGGAGGAAAGGTGACAGCCGTCATCTGTCACCGCGTGCTGCCCTGCTCACGTGTCGTGTGGGTCCCCTCCCGCCCCGGGTCTCTGGCTGACAGCTCTGTAAAAACGTCAGAAAGTGTGACAGGCCTTCCTGGGTGGCGGCTGCCCACGGAAGCAGAGAGGTGGGGAGGGTTGAAGCAGATCGTTTGGCCAACGCGTGGCTTTTGTTCTCCTCGATCGAGCTGGTCACGTGGCTGGTTTTTCCTCCTCTCTGAAGTGTTCTCCAATACGGGACTTCAGTCTTTCAAAAACAGTAATTTCTGTAACAGTGATAATTGCTCTAATTGGCAAGTTCTTTAAAGGTAGATCCTTCTCGCCCACCTCCTCCTGCCGGTGAAGCGTGTTCTGATCTGGCGTGTTCCTCCCAGTGAGCGCTTTCATTTCCTCTTCAGAGCTATTATTGGGCAAGGTAGGAGGGGGCAGAGAAACTTCCAGAACTTGCTATTTTTCAGTCCAGGATAATTACAAGTGATTTTTCCTTGTTTCTGGGTGACGGTAGACGATCGGCTTCATGTATAGAAAGAAATGCACGTGGCATATGGCGGTTGGCGCCATGTGGGCCTTTCCCACTTCCCGTGCATCACGGCGGAGGACAGAGGCGCGCAAGCTCTTTGGTTCTTAGAGTTCTATTTTATGGCAAGTTTTGATCTCCCAGTTGGCGTTGGGCGAAATTGCTTGAAATGTGTTCATCGTCGGTATCTAGACAAGAGGGAGGCTGGGGCCGTTGAACTTTGCTTCTAAAGCTCCTCCTTTTGGAGTGTGATGTGCCAAGGGCGAGTAATTTGTCCCCTCTGGTTCTCATGCATTTCTGCTTTTTGTCCTTCCTTTGTGCCTTGTCCACATTGTAGGAAGATAATAAAAATGTTTCCTCCACAGTTTTCTACCTACCCGCCTACCTATGCACTCACCCATGCCTGTCTCTCTCCCCCTCTCTCTCCATCCATCCTATACCTGTCTCTGTCCATCCATCTGCCATCTTTGTCATTCATCCACAGACTGCCTGTCCAGGCCTCACCTGTCTGTGACTGTCAATCAAGCCGCGCTTCATCTTTCCACGAGTCCCCAGCTGCTTGTTAATCTTGCGAATGGTTCATCCTGGGTCCCCTCCCCGCCCAGGGTCTCAGGCCTCCTGCGCGCTCTCGGGGTCTGGGTTTGAGCATCGGTGTCCTGGGCACGCTGCTGAGCAGCTGGGCCCTGCACAGCCATCCCCTCAGGTGGCTGCCCTGGCGGCATGCTGGCTTTGGCATCTGGCACTGCATTTCAGAGACGGGACGGGTTTCCCTTAAATTCCTCCGTCCTGACTGTCCTGGAGCCAGACCGCCCTGCGGGGTCAGGGGTAGAGGAGGAGAAGGCCCAGCGTAGGTGACTTGTGAGTCTACGGGATGCGGCTTCCATTGGAGCCTCCAGGTGGGTTTGTCCTTGGGGTCCCTAAGGGACCCCACCTGGCCTCTAGGTGGCCCTCATGGGAAAGAGGGGCCACCTCCTCCCCTGGGAGGACGTTGTGTTGTCCCTGGCTCAGGGTCCACCCCAGCTGCCGTGGGGCCCAGCGTGAGGCCTCCCTATCCCTCCTTTCCCTCTCAAGGCCTGGATGTCCCCAGGGTGACTGACACAGAAATCCCACTGCGTTAGAGGGCTGCCCACTCTTAGCCTCAGGGTGGGGACTCATTTGCCTTCTAGTCCTTGCCAAGACGGGTCCCTGGGAACATAATCGTCCAACGTTGGTGCTCACTGGGCCTTCAGCTTGAACAACAGCAAGCTCAGGGCACAGCCTTGCCGAACACTGAGACACGCAAGGCCACCCAGTCCCCTGCTCTGGGCTTTCTCTGGGGTGAGGAAGGCACAGGGAATTCTCCACCCCGGCCCTGGCCTCCCATAGACGCGCCCCTGAACCGACGGAGGTTCCAAGAAAAGAGACCTTTCCTAGCCCCTCACCCACCAATTAGTTTTTTTTCTTCCAGAAACAGTTCTGAGTCTGCCGTTTGCTCTGCTCAGAATGCGTAGCTTCACAGCCTAAAACATCTGCATGCAGGCCGGAGGTTTCTAGAAGGATGGTGACTATTTGCTTTCTGTTTAGTAATCACAGGCTGGTTCCGTGTTCTTCCCAAAACAAAGAATCAAGCTGCCCCAGAGGTGAATTCAGATTTCTTCTTTTCGCTAGATAAATACTGCTCGCAGGTTTCAAATGATTTCTAAAAGGGAACAGAATCAACGAAAAGCAAAAAGCTTGGGGCCTGGGGTTCTCCTGGGCGCCCGTTTCTCTGCTCACCTCTCCACCCGCCCTGGCCTCCCACCCTCTCACGCTGGCGGTCCTGGTCCTGCCGCAGCGACTTTGGGAAAGTCCTCGTGTGGTGCTGCGCTGTTGACTCTCGGGGGCTGTTTGGCCCCACGTTGGGCCCCCACCCTGTTTTCCCTCTTTTCTGTCCCCCTTGAGCCAGAGGTGAAAGGGACCGCGTCCTCCAACCCCTGCTTAGCGCTTAGGTGGGCTCTTTGCCGGGATCTAGAAACCAAATTGACTCCAGGCAGATGGACAAGAGAAAGCAGACACGTTTTGTTCATTTTACACGGATGTGGGATCCTCATAGGAGAGCCAAGTCCGAAGAAGTGGCCAAAGCAGGATGCTTTTATCCTTCTAAAGCAAAAAATGATAAACTTGAAAAGAGACAACAGGACAAAGAAAGTCTGCCTGGGGCAGTAAATTTCCAGGGAGTCACGAGGAGACATTTGGGGGTGTAAAAGGAGCGGGAGATAAGGGTGGCTCGCTAAGCATGCTTACTCAGGTGCGTTGGGGCACCCAGGTCCCAGTCCCCAGTGATGAGGGCTGTTCCTTGCTCTGCATGGAGAGGGCCCCTCCCCGAGGAGTCTTTGTCACCTTGCTGCATGCAGGAAAAGACCTGTCAGCTCGCCCCTTGTGAAACTGCAACTTCTCCAGTGTTTGCAGCCCAAATAATCAACATACCAATACGGCATAGGTGGGGATGGCACGTCCGTCAGTCCCTCCATGGCATGTCATTTCAGTGTCAAAATGGGCGTCATTGAGTAGGTCTGCCCAAGGATTATTTCCTTATCTGAGGCAGTGGTTTGCAGACCTGGGCCCCCCAGGGAACATTTGCAACGTCAGGGGACATTTTCGATTGTCACGATTGGGGCTGAGGAGCTACTGACAACCACGGGGTGGAAACCAGGGGTGCAGCTGAGCACCCAGAGGATGCAGGACAGTGCACAGGAGGGTCCCCCACAACCAGGCGTGACCCCACTCCCTGCTTTCTATCAGTGCAAGGTCCCAGAAGTTTTATGTGAACTCTAGATTTTTTAATAGAAATAAAAATAATTTCTGTTCAGTAGAAAAGATAACCCCGACGGTTGTAGTTTATTCCTCTGTAGGATTTTACCCAGTTTTGTATTATTTGTTATTAACCTAACACTCGGATTCTAATAGCCCTTTACTAAATTCCCTAAAAATATCAAGTTCCTCAAATGCTCTTGGAACCGTCTTACTGTTTCCACCACAATTAACGGATTGGGTAAAACGTTTGACAGTGCTCATTTCTGTGCTGTAATAGTTACCTATTGCCGTGTAACAAATTACCCCAAAATATAGTGGCTTAAACCAATACACCGTTTCTGTGCATCAGGAATTCAAGAGTACAGGCGTGTGACACTTAACGATGGGGACACATCCTGAGAAATGCATCATTAAGCAATTTCATTCTTGTATGAACATCAAAGAGTGCACTTACGCACACCTAGATGGTAGAGAATACTACACACCCAGGCCACATGGCATAGGCTACTGCTCCTAGGCTACAGACCTGCACAGCACGTTACTGTACCGAATACTGTAGGCAGTTGGAACACAGTGGTAAGTATTTTTGTATCTAAATATAGAAAAGGTACAGTAACAATACAGTATTCCGACCTTACAGAACTGCCATCGTACATGCAGTCCTCTTACACAGAGATCACGGCTCTTAAACTTCATCTCAGGATGGAAGCTACCGCAGTCCGGGCTCTGATGCCACGGAGGTAGTCAGTGCTTAGGAAACCCGGAATGACTCCGTGATAGGTTCGTTTCCCTTTTGCCTTAATCTTTATAACATCCCTTCCCCACCCAGCCTCCTCCGCGCCCTGGTGCACACGTGTGTTCTCCAGCCGCGCCGTGACGTGTGTTCGGGCACTTGATTGGAAAGGTGTTCTTGCAACTGAAAAGCAGATGAGGGGGGAAAAAAAAACTCCCCCACCCCAAATACAAACTCAAATCGAATTCTATTGCAAATTATCCCTGAAGCATCACTGAGCATGCAGCCTTGACACGCGGCCCTGGGAAAGCAGCTTCGTGGGGACAGTCCGTGTTTCAAGTGTCCTGTTGGGTTCAGTAGGAGGACTGAGTCCGATTAATTCTGTCCTGCGTCAAGGGCCTTGTTGCAATTCTTTACAGCTCCCGCCTAGAGGTCTGCAGGGAAGAGAATGTTTTCAAATGGAGGACAAAGCCCTCGTCCAAGCAGGCTGCGGGGACTGTGGGGTCTTTGTAGCAGCTCTCAATAGAGAAATCGGCTTTCAAGGCCAGACTTTCTCAGGGGAAAGGCTTCCCCGCAAGCATCACTGAATGCAGAGCCCGGACGAGCGGTGCTCTTGGCCCCGAAGCACTTTGTTCTGCAGTTGAATGTGAGCCTGGTGCCGAGGGCCTGGTGTGTCTGCCTCCCCAGACACGGCGCTGGCCTCTCCCTCCTCAGAGGTGTCATAGGCCCGCGCATCCTTCAGCGACGGGGCTGTTTGGTTTACCAAGAAGTGGCACCGGTTTTGTTGCCGCATGTCCTCCCTCCCCAGCTGCCTGGGAGCTGCTGACTTCGCTCGGGGCCTCGGGAAATGGGGTGCCTGGCGGGCAGCCGCCCCTGGGCTCGTGGGACGAGCCACCAGGCCACGGTAGTCTGTGCTGCTTTCTTCTAAGTTTTCATTCCGTGTCCTTCTGGATGCAGCAATGTCTCAGTGGCAGCTTTTGTTTTTTATTTATTCATGTGCGTGTGCTCAGAGCTGTGTGTTGTTGCCAAAGGGTTTATGGCCTCTTAAAGTTTCAGAACCTCTGTTTTTATGGCCACTGCTTGTTGAGCAGAAGTGC
>RJWJ010040176.1:0-14104 GCA_004363605.1 Indri indri | reverse complement strand
ATAAGATTGACCAATGTCACCAGTGATATCAACATCAAAAAAATATCGACATTAAATTGAGGTCACTATATATCTTCATGTACAGCATACATAGTCTATAATGTCTGGGTAGAGAGATTAAAAATATATTCCTGTTAAAATCTAATAAATAGGCAATCTACAGTTCAATCTAGCAATAGATCAAAAATATTTTGCTATGGAAAATGAAGGGAACAAAGAACTACATGTTAGAAACTTTTTGCTCCCAAAAGGTATGGTAGAGTGAGCAATTGTGAAATGGGAAAAATCTCAGTTCAAGTCTGAGATTTGCCTTTGTAAGTTTATTCATCTTGAGCATGTAAATTATCCTCTCTATGCTTCAACTTTACCATCTGAAATACATGAAAAATATTCATTTCCCTTGTTTCAAAGATATCATCAATTATAAGATGCCCCCATCTCACTTAGAGATGGCTTTCAGAAAGAAAAATATACCATATTAAATATACCTATTAATTATATAATACATTCTGATTTCGGAAATGTTAAACTGGATAAAATATGGCTTAGAATCTAGGAAATAGGATAAGTTTATCCATCTCAATGAGTATGCCTTATGGAGTAAATGACAAACAATATCAAGAGTCCATCATGGCTCTTGGCTCCAGAGCAAATCCTCAATAAATGTTGCTGTTTTATTATTAGCATTAATATTAATCTTAAGAAGGAGAAGCATACACTAAGACTTTTACTCAATAAATCTTTGGTTCAAAACACCATGGAATTTGGGAGGTAAAATAAATTGTAAAGCATCTGTTCCCTTTACTTCATAGGTGATCTACGTGGATAGTGGGAAAGTTAAGTGACTTATCAAAGCTAAATAATTGCAGAATCAAAACTAAAATCCAGATATCCCAATTATTTGTGTAATAAATAATAACAATTAGTGCTTACTATGTGCCATGCATTATGCTAATTGCTTTATATATAAAATTATTCAGTCATCATAGCAATCCAATGTGACAGTATAATAGCAATTATTATCCCATTTTACAGAAAAGGAAGCTGAGGCCCGCACAGGATTAAGTGAATTTCACAAAGGCACACTCTTGGTTAGAGTCAGAGCTCTGATTTAATCCAGGTCTACCTGATTCCAAAGCCTGGACTTTTTCCACTGAACTAGTGCATCCTGCTTGGCTTTGCACTTGCTCTTTCTTGGATTGTTTTACTGCTGGAAGTTTTGTCTTTTTAACAAAACTATTAATTGCACAAGAGCAAAGACAATGTTACCTATTTCTTTTGAACATGCATGACATATGGCTAGGTATTGTGCAAATGCTCAACAATGTTTGCTGAATGTATGGTAGCATTTTTTAGGAAAAAATATGACTTGGAAAAGCAAAAAGCCATAAACACTCAAGCAAGCAAACTGTGCACAAAATTGCTCAAGTAATGACTTGTATCTGGATGTCATCCCTTTTCAGGAAGTACTTCGATGCTTCTTGACTCAGCAGTCCAAGGACTGGGCTCAGACTCTAAGAAGTAGAATTCGAGCATATTCTCTCCTGGTCCTCAGCCAGTACTGCTTTTTCTAATAGTCAACAGCTCCCAACATGCATGCTTTACAACCCCAAGGCAGGACAAGCCTGAGAGGTGGGGAGGTGAAACCTGACTGTCCTTGAGAACAGGGGAACCACTTCCAACTGGTACATGTGGCCAGGTTTAAGGTTATGCATTCAAAAATCTGGAGCAACTCTTAGCCTTGGGGTAGTAGGGCTAGCTGATGTCTTTCTTCTTTTCACATTTAAAGAGAAAGAACCCTCTCTTGAGATAATAAAGAAATCCAGAATATAAAGTAAGAATTTCCAAAAAGACTCTCTTGGGAAGGTGCTGTGATTGAGGTCTTCAGCATTCTTGCCTTAAGCCTAGGAAAGATTTCATTCCTTTAGAAGAACACATTGCTCATACTGAAGACTAGAGTAGAAGGCTCCTACGAGGGATGTGAAGCCAGGAAATATGGGATTTTTACCTATACTCAACTCTTCTGCATTTCTTCCTTGAAACTGTCCCCATTTCTTCCCTCCTACCTGGCACAGCAAGCTCTCTTTCCATTAAAAATTGTGTATAAGATTTGGTGAATTGGGCCAGGGCCTATAGTGAGTCACAATCTGGTTATATCACTTCCCAACCGAAGTTAACAACATCATTCAAGCTGGACAATGCATACAAACTACTGCTTTCTGAGTTAGTTAAGTTCTGGAGGATAATTCTAAAAGACAATACCATGTTCATTATAACTCAGCCAAAACAAAAGACTGCGTAACTAGGACTACGGGTCTCACATTTAACTATGTAAGAGATTTGCAGACCCAAAATCCAATGTTACGGTCTGTCCAACCAGTGCTATGGCAATCATTGGCTCAGTGTATCCGTGTAATGTCTGCTTAATGCTTTCCCCAAACTCCTGCTTGTCTTTTACCCCACCCCCTTTCATTCTAAGCACATATAGGCCTACTGGTCTGCATCCTAATCAATCTCCTATTGGAATTTTTACAACAGTTTCTGATGTCTTCCCTCAGATATTCATAAGGGTCTCCCTTTTATTTCCTTCAATTCTATGATAAAACGTCATCTTATTAGAGAGGCATTCCCTGACTACCTAATATAAAATACTAACTCCTTGGTCCAATTCTATTCTACCTATCGCTTCACCCCCTTTTGTTTTTCTCTGTAGCACTTAATGTATGACATAACATACATTTGTTTATTGATGCTCTCCCTTCATGAAATGTAAGAAAGACCTGTTTTGTTCATTGTGGAATCTCTATCACCTATGATAGTAACTAGCTCATAGCAGGCTCTCAATAAATATCTGTTAAATGTGCCAACAGTCTTCAATGAGATTCTTCATTTCACATCATTGCCAAAAGCTGACAGTGTAAAAAAAAAAAAAAGGTGACAGTGTAGTCTACCAGATTTTAGATAAAAATATCACATCTCTTTCAACCACTTGTCACCTTAAAATCTAGAATGAATTGCAGCCCCACCCCCTAATAAGTTTTTTTTAAATGAACTGTGTGCTTATTTTACTAGCACATTCCATATTTTGACACTATACCCATTTCTGAATGAGATAATCCTTTAAGTCCCAAACAAGGCCAAAGACATTTCTTCAAATCTTTAACTAACCTTTATACCATGCCACAGTAGGAAGCTTTCCTTGTATTGCTCAGAAGATCGAGTATAAGGAGAGATTTGGAACACAGCAGGAGAAAAGTTAGCTCCATACCTGACCCTGGAGAGTTGTGTCTCAGAGACCTTGATAAATCACCAACTAAAGTTAGACAGCCTGAGGCACCATACCAAGCAGCAAGAGTATACCTTGTAATCAAAACTTGTACATACCAGTAGAACATGTTGTACCTTTCTTTCAGTGGTGTTTTCATCTCCAAGCTGAATATCGTCTGAACCTGATTAATTTTCCTGCCTTACTCATTCTCCTTTAGATCAAGAACTAACCACATGGAGAAAATATGAACACTATATATCTCTATCTATATATATATAGATACATTTAAGACATCTTAAGTTTAAAATGTACAATTAGTGGTGTTTTCCAACTAATGAAAGGAATTTGGATACAGGGATGGGCATCCCATGCCAATGGGATAAATTTGGTCACATCACCTTAATTTGTGATTATCAACTGGGTGGAGATAATGTTGCATGGAGGTGGAAAGAGAGAGAGAATATTTATCTGATTTAAGGATAAATCAATTAGAGACCATTATTCCTTCCACATTCCAACCATAATTTATTTAGCAGGCATAATTTATAAGTATAGTTAGGCAAATTAATGGAAATCTAACATTCACAATTGGTTGATATTATACAATCATGTATTATGAAGAGCAAACAAATGTAAGTTTCTGGATCCTAAAGGATGGTAGACTTAATTTTTTGAGCCTTCATTTAGAAAAACATTTTTTATTTTGTCTGTTTTATCTTACTTATTCCTAAAACCTTGAAAATTGCTGTAAGAACATAATTTTAAACATTTTACTCAATAATAATTACCTGTGCTGTGTCTGTATTGTTGAAAACCCCAGGCTAGGGTCTGAATCATTGAGGTTTACCATAGCAATTTGTGCTGCAAACTCTATTCTCTCAATCTCTCTGTCTCATCTTTTAAAACAAGACAAGTGAACATGAAATGAGGTCTCTCTCTGCTTTATAAATTCCTGACTCCCACCAGCTGAGTTTTTATATCTGCGTGCCATGGACAAGCAATACTCTGTTTGAAAGAAGTCTGGACAAATACTTTAGAGGGTATGGATAGGCTGGTTTATTTGATCACAATTAATATGACACATGTACCAACTGCTGTGAGGCTTAGCAAAAACGCCTATTTGCCAAACAAAGCAATTACAGGATCTTTCTCTAAGCGTTTTGGCAGTATATTTTGTGAATGAACTTATTTTCAAAATTTTTCTATCTCTAGGGCACTTTCTGCCTCTGGAAAAAAACAAACAAACAAAAACTTCTGTCTTTACAAATCTGTCTGCTCTTCTTAGTCTAGAACAGTGATTCTCAACCAGGAAGATTTTCTCCCCAGGCAGCATTATAGCAATATCTGGAGACATTTTCCGTTGTGAGGGGAAAGGGAGGAATTTTACTGGCATCTAGTGGGTAGACACCAGAGATTCTGTTAAATGTCCTACAGTGCACAGGGAAGCTCCCAGAACAAAGAATTATCTGGCTCAAAATGTCAATAGTGCCATGAATGAGAAAACTTGGTACAGAGAAAGAAGCTTGAGACTGATGGTACCCTGGCCAAGCCTATCTTAAACAAATAAGAACAAGAGTTTTGGGGGCAATCTTTGTCTTTTCCAGTCTCATGAACACTCCTTCACATGCACTTAGAGCTTAACGAGTGTTTATGGGAAACTTAGACATTATTGAGGTAAGAAAAAAGCTAATTTAAATGAAAGTGAAACTAAACAAACTGTTTTCTAGACATCCAGAAAAGGGCATCTAGGAAATGTTTTAGAGTAAGTCTGATAGGTTGCCACTTCTTTGTAAAACATATTGAACACTTTTATATTATTGGACCTACCAGAGCAACACTTCTGGATTTAGTCTCATTTCAACCCAAATCCTTGCAGGCAACCACAGATTTCACTATGGTCAGTACTGAGTTACTGACCCTTTTCCTAGTAGTCTCAGTGCTAGGAATCAATTTTTTATGCAAAGCCTGATATATCTCGGATGCAAACAACTGTGAAAGTTTTTAAGGATGGAGTATCAGCTCTCTGTAGCCCACCTCCCAGAGAATGAGCCAGTTTTAGAAGATCAACTTAAATAATTGAAAACTTGCCACTTTAAACTTTGACACTTTTTAATTGTTTTCATTGTAAATTATTCTAAAATGTACTGCATACATCTTTGTCTTTTGCAACTAAATTTAATTTAATATTTTCTTAATGGTTTTAACACATCATTGCTATGGATGTCAGCTGTCAACCTGTGCAAGTGCTTTATGCAGGGAAACCAACAGTGATTCACGCCAAGTGTTTACTTCACCAAGGTTCTTGTGGCCCTAGTAGATCATCTGGTAAGCAATGCTTACTATTTTGAGCTTCTTGTCTTCACAGTCACAAGAGACAGAGGTATAAGCCTTTCCCCTAGAAGTACAAAGTAATCATGAAGGTCTGACGTGCACTCTTTCATCCATTTCATGCGCTGTGAATTCTCTAACAAAACTTGACTTGCAGAGATGGACTGAAGAGTGTACAAAATCAGTTTTTCATGTGATTTTGATATTATCTAACAGTTATTAAGTGCTGACTATGTGCCACACTCTATATGGATAAGTGTTTTTCATGCATTATTTAATTTCATCCTCATAACAACGCTATGAGATAGGTTCAAGTATTTATGTCCATTTTATAGACAGAGGAGGCTGAGGCAAAGAAATATTGAGTCATTTGCCTAAAGGGCAGAACCCAGATGTGAAGTCAAGTGATCTGACTCTAGAGCTTTGTTTTAACCACAACCACAGAGGCTGCAAAATGATAGCCTGTGGGTTGAGTGTGGCCCACAGATATGTTTTATTTGGCTCATACAACACTGATAACTCTTGGGGCCACTGTCTACAGTTGGGAAGCTTATGTCTGGCACAAAGGCTCAGCTGAGGGAGAGAAAGTGCTGAAATCCATTCCACACTTGACTTCCACAGCTATGGGGCTAGCAAGAAGGAAGAGGTGCCATTACCTAATTTGGACAAAGGGGCCAGATTAGTTACTGCCATCCCTAGTTTTCAACACTAACGAATTGGGTTATTCACAGAAAATTTCAAACTTCTGGCTTCTATGGAAAGGGAAGGGAAGAGAAGGGAAGGAAGGGAGGAGATTAGAACAAGCATTCCTCTGTGGCATCAATTTCTCCAGAAGGGACATGTACTTGCCTGTGTGCAACTGGCTTGTTTCACACATTTATGTGAGCTGCCAAGACACTATAGGCTTTCTGAGACTGTGACCTCTGTACTAGATTATACTTCTGGCATTTCATTTTAAAATCCCCTCCCTTATCCAACTCAAGAAAGGGTTCAGTCATGGTGCTTCAACTAAGTTTTAGGCACTTTTGCAGAGCAACAGAAAGCAAGGCCAGCACTCCTGAGCCAATTGAGTCCCTCAGGTGAATGAGCAGGGTGGATTCTGTTTTCCTTTGCAGGATGAAATTCTTGCTCTTTAGGACACACTGTTCTCTTGTGGCTCTATGCTAGGAGCAAAAAACAAAAAAACAACTTTGCTGTGTGGATAGGCAGATGTGGGCAAGGACTCAGGCATCTGATAACTGTTCCCCTTAGAACACTTCCCTTACCAACATGAAAACTGCAGGCATGAGTTTTAACATTTTGGAGGCATCACTGTTCCCTTCTCCTTACACCACAGCAAGCCTCACCCAGGCCTGGAGCTTGTCGGACATCGACAAAGAGCCACAGGGAATGGTGAACTGAAAAATAAAAGTTATTGTTGACTGAACCACAGACACTTTCCTACCCAGCTAGAGCTTCAGTATATGTTACATTTGTCTCTGCCAAGCTGATGAGATCCAGTAGTTTCAAGTGGCCTCCTCATGCCCTTACCAAAGGGATTGCTGCCCCAGTCTACACAGACACCTGCTGCCAAGACATAACTAAAAGACTTAGAGCGTCATCACCCTTCCCCATGTTTGGCTGAGGACTTGTAGCAGATGCCACTCTTCACTGGCATGTGCTTTGTTTAACCATGGAAGCCAGAAGGAAATCATTCCATCTGTTGACTCTGTGTCTCATACCCAGGAGATTAGAGAGGAACAATAACCTTTATTCTATAAAGTTCATCTGAAATGATGGTAAGAGAAATCTATGAGAATTTAGACCAGAGACTGTCAATCTTTCCATGTACCAGAATTACCTCTTGAAACAGATACTGTAAGTTTCTTATTTAATAATAATTCTCCCCTGGCTCTGTACCTACAGAACACACTTTTATGGAGGTGGCAATGTGCCCAGCTTAAAACAAACAAATAAAATTCTATATTCTCCAGGTTTCCTTGCAGAAAGGGAAGATCCTGTCATACTGACTAATGAGATATAAGTTGAAGTCACCAAGTAGGACATCTAGAAAAGAAAACAAATGTGGCTGCCTTCTCTGTTTACATTTTTCCCTTTACCCTGTAACTTCTTCTTGCCTGGAAACATAATGCCAGGATCTCTTGCAGCCATTTTGTGAGCATGGGGAAGAGGCCAACACCATAAGGATTATGGAACAGAAAGCTTGAAGAAGCTCATGACATTTGCTTATGAGACTGAAATGCTTATAGCTTGCAGACTTTGCAATTTAATTTCTCTGAGTCTCAGTTTCCCAAAGTATGATATTACCTCCCTTGCAAGGTTTGTATAGAGATCTAAATGAGATTAATGTGTGTGAAATTGCCTCATAATGACTGATATAATCAATCCAATCAACGGACAAATCATACTTTTGTCCCTTTTATCCTTCCAATCAGTTCTCCAAACTCAAGGGGAAATTAAACCAGACTTACTTGCTACTATAATAGCTAGCACTTTCAAAGCAGGCTTCTGTCTAAAGTGCTTTTTAACTTGGTGTCAACTGGCACAGACCTATACTGAGTAAACAAGGCCCTAGGCATATGAAAGAGATTCCCTTTAAGGTGAGCAGCAGGAATCCAAGGTAAGTAGCAGGTTGGGCCATGCCAGGCTAAGGCAGAGAGAAGATGTGGACTTGCTCAGTAAGGGACCTAAGAATATCTGAGATAAAGCAACGATTAGGAAGTACGCAAATGGAAAAACAAAGAAGGAAAGTAATCCATTGTATGACTGCAGGGCCTAGAGACGCTAACACAGAGAAAAGGCCCACCATTCCTTCCCCAACCTACAGTTACACACATTATTTTGATATTTATATGTATGCAAATCACCTGTGAACAGGTGACTCTTTTCCAGTGTTTCCCACTTTTTTAGAAAATTATAAAATACACAATGTCTCTTTTTTAGCCAGCAGTTCTTTGGCACTGCATAAATCCGGTATCTTCCTTCTTTTTAAAGCAGAGATCAGCAAACTTTTTCTGAAAAGGGCCAGATAGTAAATGTTCTAGGCTTTGTGGTCCACAGGTTCTCTTGTATTGAGAAAGGAGCCACAGATGATATGTAAAGGAATGGGTGTGGCTGTGTTCCAATTGAATCACTTTTACAAAAACAGGTGGCTTGCAGGCTGGCAATCCTTGCTTTGAAAGACATTGGAACCATGCAAAACCAAACAAGAAACATTTCGTAATAGATAATACCCTCTCACCAATAATCACCACCATGAAACGAACCAGAGGGCTTGAAGTTAAAACCCGCAGAGAGAGAGGAACGAAATGGGAGAGAGAGGCATTCCTACAACATTAGAAACTGTACTTATCATGTACAGCCAAAGACTCAAATGTTCCAAGATTAATGCAAACTGTGATAAGCAAGGAAAGGCAGAGAAAGCAACCTGACTTCATAAAAAGGTTAAGATAAATAAGTTCAAGTGAATAAAACACTCTGTGGACCACAGCATAGAGATTCCATGCAAAGGCCCTGGTAACTGTTAAGAATGAATGGGAAACTGATAAGAATTTCAGCCTTTGACTCTTTAAGCACAAAAGTAGGACAAGAGGCAGATAAGAGGTAAGGACTCGGGGCCACAGCAGAACATAAGGCCAATACAGACACCCTCCAAATATCAGAGACCCCTCATTCCTGCCACCCAAGGGTACTTGGCATTGGTGTCATTGCTTTGCTTTCTTCCCTTCCCATATGCAAAGTATTCATCTGTTGCAAATAACTTACATAGGACGAGACACGGGGCAAGTCTGGAAAACCAAATAGGGAATGCATCAACAAATAGGGAAAAAAAATCATATGTTCAAGGATACCATGGGGAAGCAATCTGCAAAATCCAGACTGCAGAAAACTCTCTAGGACAACGAACTCAGTTTCTTTGACAAATAAACTGGAGAAAGAGAGAGAGGGAGGGAAGGAGAAAGGGAGAGCGAGAGATTTTGAACATATGGATTAAAAGGGAATTATAAGACTTATAACAAATTGTAATATGTAGATATTATTGGGAGCCTGATTCAAATTATTTAAAAAACAAATTATGACATTTATGAGACAATTGTAATTTGAATAGTATCTGAACATTCAATGATTTAAAGAATTGTTAATTTTTTCACTATAGTAATAGTATTATATTACAAATATACTTTTAAAATGTTTACCTTTCAGAGGTTTATACTGACATACTAATGAATGAAATGAAAGGATGTCTGGGATTTGCTTCAAAATAATACAGGAAGGGAAAAACTTTGGGGGAAAAATTTTGGGGCAGAGATGAACAAGGTTGACTGGAGTTGATAACCATTGAAGTCGAGTAACAGGAATGTGTGGGTTCATTATGCTATTCTGCCAACTTTTGTATATGTTGAAATTTTTATATAAGAACCTTATTAAAGTTTATAAGGAGAAACATGCTAGGGTTTAAAAATAAGATTTCAGGCAAGGAGGAGGTTCCAGATTTTTTTAGTAGTTTGTCTGTATGCATACACATAGTCTCTTTCACTGTAAGTGTGGGAACAAATTGTTCTTGTTCCTAAAAGACAAGCCTTGGAAATGCTCAGATAACCTGCAGCTTACTTTCCCCTGTTGGGTGATTGGATGAGTACCAAAATACTCTCACAGCAATGGAACATAACCCTCTGTCACCATCCTACTGACAACCACTGGGGTTTGCTCAGGGTAGAAAGTATGAGGAAAAAGAAAATCACACCCATAGGTCAGGATTGAAGGGAAATATTGAACATCTATATACATGACAGAGTGACAGACTCTATAGTGTCATGTTCAAAGCACTGTCCCAAGAGACCTAGGTTTCAGTCCCAGCCCCACAACTGATCAGCTGAGCAACCTTAGATGCTCACTTAACCACTGTGGACCTCAACTGTGTTACCTGTAAATTAAAGGATTTGGACAAAAATTCTTAGGATTATCCATAATCTAAGTGATGAAACTAAAGATTTATGCTCCTGAAAGCTGGCCTGACAACACTAAGCCCAATAGATAGCCTAGTTCTAGCCTAATGAAAGCTTTGAAACTTTGTCATTGAGCCACAGAGCCCTGGGGTTTTACAAGACAAAGAAATGCGATAAAATTAGTGAAAACATGAAGTGACCATACTGAATAAAACGGAATATGAAAAGTAATGTGCCCCACGCTGGGATCAATGTTTCAACTAAGAGGATAAATTACAGATGAGAGTAAATGGGTTTTCTGTCAGGACACGGCCTACTTTGATATTCAACCATCCATGGGTGCCAATTGTCCTGAAGGCAATCTGTCCTTCAACAGGTGCAATAAGTATTCTGTTGCACGAGGCATCCCTGACACAAAGTTTACAGGACTAGTAAAGTTGCCCAACTTCCAGAAATCAGGCTGCCACAATGCAATGCCTCGATTTCCCTTTGGCATTCTGAGATCAAGCACAGCTCCAGATCTGCACCTCTATATAGACGCACATAATAAGGGCTTAAACTTTCTCGTGTTTTATTATTAGCTCTGCAAAAAAGATTTTAAGAAAATAATCGGTCCAATTTGCTAACCTACCTTCCATAGAAGGAAGAACTCATTGGAAATGGTGAAGAAGTCTGGTATGTTGAATTAGTTGACAAAACTTTTGACCTTGAATTGCAGTGATTATTCACTAATCAAGAGGAACGCATTCTCTCCACTTAGACTAATAATTATTGTGATTATGCCTTTCCTTCTGACACAAAGTGCCTGTTCACAAAGTAGAGAGGTTTCCAACTGTGTTGCCTCAAATCGGTCTTGATAAGAGAAGAGATGAATCACAGGCACAGCCTGGAACCATCTCAATTTGTAATACTCTTTACCAAGGGCTAAATCACAGCCAGACAGATACAAGGAGCTTTGATTTTCTTCTTCTTCATCTTCTCCTTTTTTTTTTTTAAACAAAAGAGGGGTGTTCACAAAAGCTCAGTACTACTTGACAGAATTAATAGAATTACTGGTGACTCAGTAGACAGAGTTGCTATCAAAGATGGATATACGTATACAGAGAAGGCAAACACAGATAAATTTGACTTGATCTTCAGGCAATCTTTTGATGATGGCCCCCAAACTAATCTGTAGCAAGGGAGGAAATATTCAACATAATCTCCTGCATAATGGAGACATATAGAACTAAATGCCTCTGAGATTCCTGAACTCACCTCCACTAGACCACTACAAGCCACGGCTTTCATGCTTCCTCCACTGCAAATGTTTCTTCTTGAAATTTGAAGATGTGCATACGAGCTTTGATTATCTGCACAAAAAGCTTTCTATCCAACCCGAATGAACCTACCACCCCATATGTCTCTGTTGGGCTAATTCTGAGGCCAGTGCATTTTTTTCTGATCACATGGTAATAGGGCTGTAATGAAAGGCCAAACAAAAGAAAAAAAGAGAATGGTGATTGAGGGTGGAGGTGAACTAATACAGGATGAATAACATACATAAGGAAAATGTGTAAATAAAAAGAGCAATGGATATTAATAATCCACTAAGCTGGCAAGCAAAGGTAAAATGATTATAATCCTATTGGAAAAAAATAGCTAACAAATAATTCATAAGTCTCTAGGGTATGGGAAGAAAATTTGTATTCATTCTTCAGCTATACCATGTCACTGTCAAAGGAGTCCATTGCTGCAACAATGCTGCTTTTTTCTGCATGCACATCTCACAGTATATGTATGGTGCCTAGAACACTCTATGAGTGTTCTCTGTTAGATAGATGCAGTGACCTGAAAGTGGTGTGGCACACCTTCCTTCTAGCTATTATTTGCTGCTCTCTTTCTTGCTTGCCTATAAGAGCAACTAGTACCCTCAAGCAATATCTACACCTTATAAATATAATCTACCCCCCTCAAGGAAAAGGGGGTTGGAGAATTAGCACCTGTGTCCCTTAATGAAATAATAAAAATAATAAAATGTAGATTCTGGCATGCTGCCTCAGTGATATAGCCGATATTCAGAAACAGAAGCACTAAGATGCAGGAGCTTCCATCACTTATCTAAGGGGGATGCTACATCAGAAATTTAATTCCGACCCCTTACATCTTTGGCTCTGATAGCCAAGCACCTCACCAAAAAGAATGAATCTATTTTTATAGTGCCAGTGAATACCTTTAGTGCAGTTCACTCATCTATAAAGGACAATAACAGAAATAAAAATCTGACATTTCAAGAAGACTCTCTACTGAACTTTTAAGTTCCAGGTGAGGATGTTATTAACCCGGCTAATGATAAGTTTGCTACACAGAAGTTGTATTTAAGGCAGTTTACTTTCTCTCTTATCCTTCCATTTGTGCTAACCTGTGCTTGAAGGTACACAGAGATGTCTGTGACTGCTTCACAGCAAATTCCCGGAAGAGAGTGTCCTAAGTGCTTAGGATTATATCATGTTTTATTTCTAGTATTAGTTACATAGATGGTATATCTCCTTGTCACTGCCACTTTCATATACCCATCCCTGCTTGAGCATACTTGAGGAATTTTAGAACAAAGAGAGCACAAGAGAATTTTTTTACCATGTTCTCAATAATGAGGGTTGATTTCCGAATATTAGGCGTTTGAATAAGATTCCATTATTTCTTAAGGTATGTTACTAGTACCCAGCAAGAAGGAAAATGGGGAGGCCAGAACTTAGGACCTCTTCCTTCACCCTGAAAATGACCACCCTACAACTTCCGATCAGCCAAGGTATGGCTGCCAACAGTTGCAACAGGAAGGGAAGTATTCTGTCAGCCGGAGGGCCTTAAGATCCAATCTTGGTGCTGGTGTTCCCTTCAATTCCTGTTGTTCTTTTTGAGCTCCTAACGTATTTCAGCTATAGGGTTTATGGTGAGGTTGGCCAGGTAGAGCTAAGTATATGCTGCCCTATGGGACTTACATTCTCTCAAGCATTTACTGAGCATCCATTAGAGCACATATTCTCTGTCAGAGTGAAGGGTATTCCCAAGAAACTTTAAGATTAATTTTCTGCCCTCCAAGAGCTCAATGTCAATCTCTGCATGACTTCCCTATGTTGATTATGTAAAGCCATATTAGTTGACCTCTAGACTGCTAGACCTACCTCAGCCAAAAAACCGTGATGGAGGATTTGCAGCGTGACTGTAGTGCAGGCAAGATAAAAGAAACTTATCTACCCCTGTTGTATTTTACTGTTAGTACGTTGTGTCTTGACAAATGAGAGCTGGAAGAAATATTTCAAGCCTACTACATGTAGTAGTAGTAAAATGTGTGTAAAACTCCCAATTATATATATATATATACACATATATATATGTATGGTGCTTTTAGAAATATTTCTTTTGCTCTAAATTTATAAGCATTAAAATATACTAAAATGTACTTTCTGCTATCACTAAATATGGATCTCACTAATAGGAAACAGATAATACATGATCCTTCTAGTCATGTGTTAGATACCTGCATAAAATCATTTATTATTGGATACTATAGTCCTCTTAGAAA
>RJWJ010040175.1:0-14091 GCA_004363605.1 Indri indri | reverse complement strand
GTGTTGAACCTTCTCTTGGCCACAGGGGATTTTGAGAGTCCTGTCTGCTTTCATGTGGACTTGGAAAATTTGGTCCAGTCAAGTGGAAAATTAACAAACCAGAAAAGAAAAGGCTATGAATCGAGACACCAAATGTTCATTGCATCCGGGGCGCCTCCAGACGTCTAAACATTTGCTCTTGCGAAACCATGAGGAATCCCACGCTGGAGATATTTTCCTCTTCATTCAACAGATATTTATCCTGCAGCTACCGAATGCAGGGCACTTTGCTTAGCACTGGGCATATAAAGATGAAGGGTTGTGGTCCCTGCCCACAGGGAACCCACAGTCTAGTGTGATTGTTTGGTGATGGGATTCTCCATCGGGGAAAATGCAGTGGCTTCTAATTGATGCTGTTTGTGATGTCTGGTTAATAGAGTGTCACATAAAAATAAATCCCCCGATTGCCCGATTGCCGGTGGGTGGCACTGCACGCTAACGAAGGCAGCGCTTATTTGGTGGTGTGGGGGTAAAAGAATTGCAGCCTGGTGAAGGAGAGTCTGATGAACACTTCATTATTTAACGAACCTTGTCATTGTGAACAGCTGTGGTGTAAACCAGCCAGGACAATTATGCAAGTTCGATTATGTCTCCAGTACATTGATTCTACTTTATTTGATTAGGTTGGTTCTCCAAAGACAAATTCTTCCAACTTGGGTTGGGGGAAAACAAAAATCACCATGCAAACTTTGCTTCTAACTTTTATCTTCAAATTGCTTTTGCTTTAGAATCTTAAGAGGCAGCAAGCACATGATGGCCCGGACGTTGTTATCAGCAAGAGAACCAAGAATAATTGTGTATCTGTAATAGCTATTAGCATGCTCTGTGCAAGACTCACACTGTCTTTGCTCAATGAGCTTGCCCAAGGGAGCAATAAGAGGCAGGCAGGAAGCTGTGACCGTTCCTTTGTGAGTCCCCAGAACAGCCTGGCTGCATCTCACCAAGCCATTATCTTCCTTTTCACACAACCAAATGCAGGCACACAGCTAAACATAATGCAAAGAAATGGGCTCTGTGTGAAGTTCTTCCCAGTTGCCTTTCCCTGCCATTTTCAGGCTATTAGACACCATCTAGTCTAGTATCATTGGGGGTCGTGGTGCATCAGTAGCTTGTGAAATCTGAAGAATAGGTCATCATCAACATCATAAAAATGAAATAGACTAGAATAAAATACCCTAGTACCTCTCATTATACAGAGTAAGGGTAAGCATTGCTTTATAAAACTGTATTTGCATGTGTGTGTGAGAGAGAGACAGACAGAAAGAGAGAGATGTGGTGTGTTCTGAACCATGTTGTCAAACATATTTCTTCCTGAGGGTTGTGATCAAAAACATTTGACAAATGCGATTGGTGCAAGCTCTTTATTCGCAGCACCGAGTTGCATTGTGGATGCAGGCTGTCTAGCAGATGGCGTGAGAGCTTTTAGGAAGAGAGCTGGGAGCCACCATGGGTTCACCACGCTGCCGCCCAGACCAGCTTCGGACCAGACCGGCACGTTCCAGTCTCGGTGCCTCACTTCAGGGGTCATCGATCAGCCGGAACTTATGTCAACACAACCAAGGTAGATAATGAGCAGATGCGAAACAGTCTCTTAGGAGTAATTATTGAAAGAACTGGGCGTGTTCCTGTCCTTCAAGCCATTCAGCAGGGGCACAGTTGACACTTAAAAATCTTTGCACGTCTGTCACGCGGAAAACAGATCAGATTTCATCTCTCTGGCCCCAGTACATAGATGTTTGCTTCGATCTAGAAAACATTTTAATTTTTCTTTTTTGCTTTCTGTGGCATCTCTGATTGGCCCTAATTCCACAGCTGGACAGTCTATAAGTAGAACAGGCTACTTCTGGATAAAAGTTGTTTCTTGTAAAAAGAGGGGCTCAGAAAGGCTGGAGAAACCGGTGTTCCTGATGTGGCCTCTGAGGACAGTGAGATCACTGGATGAAATGCTGGATTCATCAGTGGCTTTCAACCTTCTGAAGACATGGCACACCCAGCGCATACACACTCACACTGTACAAGTCCAAGTCTGGCCTTCCTGTACTTGTCCTTATAACATGTGATGCACGCTGGTAGTTTCTAGTCTAGAATATTCTACTCTGTTCTGTTTGTTCCATCTTGTTCTGTTCCACTCCACTCCACTGCATTCTCATTTCATTTATAATGATGGCCAGGACTCTCTAACTTGGTTTCATTATCCACTGACGGGTTGCAACTTGCCATTGAAAAAAACACCAAATTAGCTTATATTCTAATTCCCTGTCAACCCCCAAATCCTGTGAATCCAATGTAAATCTCCACTATAATAGTTGGGTTTAAAATTCTATGTGCAGCATGCTCCCAGATAAAGTTGCTGACTGAAAGCCACCTGTTATTAGTATACTCCCTTGTTCATCCCCTTCATCGCACACCATGTGCCAGGCGCTGTGCTAGGCTGTGGTGGCGGAAGGTGAGCAGTGCACAGCCCCTGCCCTCCAGGAGTCTCTCTTTGTAGGAACTCCCTTGCCTTGAGTTCCCCTCGGAAGGGAGGTCCCTTGAACTTTATCTCCAGCACATCCTCCTCACTATTCTTGGGTGAAGTCGTTAGCCCTAAAGTCTTAGCCCGGTAGCAGAGAATCTTACATCCTGCAGTTAATAAAAACCAAAGTCAACGTGAACATGTGCTAGAAAACAGAGACTGGCAATGTTGTGAAGGCCCCGTCCCTTTTTGGACCCTGTGGCAAGTGGATTAAGGGGAAGAGAAGTCTCATCTCACAGGGATTGGGAGCCCTAATTACTTGTGTATTGATCTGTTTCCCGCATAGACTGCTAATCCTGCTGGCCAACTTGCAAGGACTAATAAATGAGATTGCTCGGTGTTTGGAGCTAATCAGATTTCTTCTGTTTAGACCGGCTTTATGCTAGGGTTTAAGGACACTCCTGACTCCAGTGCCAGAAATGCTCTGTTTAACCTTTTGCCAGCCAAAGATGAGCCATCGCAAACCAACGTGGAGTCAGGCGGGTTAGGGGTGAGTTGGGACAGAGAGGCTGGACGTTCCTTAAGGATCAGTGGCAACAAGAAGCTTCTTCGGAAGTTCCATTCGACGTTGCTCCTCCCTGAACTTCTGGACTTTCGAGGACAGTTGTGAGGGTGGCCACGTGTCAGTTTTTAAATCATGTGGTAATTTTTTCATTACTTTGCCCACCAGCAAGATTGTATGCTCCAGGAAAGGCGTAGCTGACCGGCTAGGTGACATCGCACTGTAATTCTGAGCTGCTGCTGCTTCGTGCATAAAATGGGAACGAGTACGCCCCCCAGCAGGCCCATGGGGAGCGCTAAGTGACACACCTGGCTCTCAGTAAGGCCCAGTCCCCCAGCCCCCTGCCACTCCCATGAATGCCAGCATGGGCACATGGCTGGCACCTGCAGTGTGAACTCCCTTTTCTCCCCTCGGTCTCACCATCTCATCACACCTCCTGGCATCCTTTGTCCACTTTTCTGTCCTTCTGCTCTCCCCTCATCTCATGCTGCACCCCTCTTTCCACTTTTGGCCAGTCAGCCGGAATTATAAGTACTTCCCCAAACCCTAGCGGCTATGGGAGCACACGGCTCTCAGCTGCCGTGCGTGCTTTTCCCTTTGCCTGGGAAGCTTTCCTCCGGCTGCCTGCACCTCGCCTCACCCAGGCACCCTCCTCACCAAACAGAATGACCTTTCTGGGTGCTCTTGTCCCTTGAGTTCCTTCACTTGAGCAGGCGTAGCAGGCTGGCACCTGTGGGCTGTGCACATTGGAATTGGGGTTTGAACCCAGTGATGTCAGAAAGGTGGGAGGCAAGCATCTGGGCGGAGTACCATGACATTCCAGCTCACTTGACACACTGTGGCTTGTGTGAGCCCCAGGACATCCCTGCACCCTCGGGAACGCGTGGGATAGAGCCACCGAGATGGTCTCAGTGAACTGAGAGCGGCCCATTATGAGGAAGGAAGTGGGCTAAGGGAATGAGGAAGGCTTGGGTTTCTGAGTGAGGCAAATCGACTCCAGTCTTACAAAACGTCACACTTATTTGTAGCTTTTACACAAGGGGCTGCAAGAAGAGGCAAAGCCATTCCCCTTGACTGGCCTGGTTAGACAAGTCACTGGTCCTGAGACAACACTAAGACAGCTCTGCTGGGGCATCTCTGGTCCAGCTCTTTCCTTCCACAAACGAACAAATGGAAGTTCAGAGCCAGGCGATGACTTGTGCAATGTCGCTGAGAGCTGCAACCAGCAACCTATGGGGTGGCAGCTGCCTGGGCTTCGAGGAAAGGGGCCGCTTCTCCTCCCTTTAGTTGCCACCGTCTTCTCGTGGGTGTCCATGTTCTTCCCTGGAGCCGAGAAGCAGGGAGAAGGAGCAGCCATTGCCATGGAAACCAGCCTACAGCACGGGCAGGCTGCTCCCCCCACTGGCCGAGGCTCCTCTGACGGGGCGGCTGCCGGTCCCACTGCTGGGCCTTGATGGGACACTGGGACCATCGCCGTATTTGCCGGGAGAGAAAGCTGGAGGCGGAGCAGACATCTTCTAATCTGTGTTGCGTGGGCTTAGTAAAGCAGACCGTGTGCAAATCATGCTGGTTCCTTTTGCTTTCTGAGACCAGTTTCTCCCCTGCCAGCGACTCCTAATGGGATTTAAGAGTCTTTCTTAGAAGATCAGCCTTGGGCAGACTTCAGATGCCAGAGGCAAACTTTTGAACTGACCGCAGTTGTGGCTGAAAAGGTGGTTTGTCGGACCTACGGGAAGAAGCTCTGAAACAAAGAGCTGGAGTAGGGGGAAGGAGAAAAAAGAGGAAACTTACTTTGCTTTCAGGCATATGTAAGTCTCCCAAATCCCTCAGGAGTTAAAATGGGCTGTAAGAATAAGCAGGCTTTCCTGTTCACGTGGCACTGGAGAGTCCCGAGGTTGGGAAGGGCCTTGTTAGGTCATCTCATCCATCCCTCTGCCTCCAGGCCCATTCTAATGCCTCTTTTTTATGAAACTCTCTGGAGATGGCCATTGCATAAGCTCCCATGATAACTTGTTCTACATCTTCCTCGTAGCAGGGCCACATTCCTCCTGCCGCCTCCAAAGCTTGTCTGTCTGTGCGCCAAGGCTGCTCGGAGGCAGCTGGAGTTTACGAAGTGAGCACTGGACTTGGACTTAATCGTCCTCATTCAAATCCCGCCATTTCCATTCACAGGCCAAGTGACCTAGGACAAGTCCCTTAACTACTCCCAGCCTCAGTTTCTTAATCCGAAGAGGTTAGCGTGAAGGTTAGAGGAAGTAATGTGTGTAAGTGAAGTAATGTGTGCAAATGTGTGCTAAGAAGGTACCTGTCACACAGGGACATCCCATGGATACGGTGTGGCTTTGGGTGGGCCTGGGGTGCTATGATGTGGGCGCCTTTCAGGTCAAGATCTCAGACATTCACCTTTTGGTTGTTGGGCCGTGGGGTGGGGTGGGGGTGGGGGATCGTGGCAGCAGGGGCAGCTGAGGGGTCATTCATGGGGCGTGGTCATTAGCTGTTCACTAACCAGCTCTCAAGGCTTCCACACTTGAGAGACCAGCTTAGCTGTGCTAGCGCTTCCTGTCTAAATCATCAGCCCCAGTGCTTCCTTCAAAGATGCTAAACGCCTCCCTGCCTCCGAGTCTTCGTTTTTGCCACTCATGCCCCCCATGTCTTCCCTGCCTTTTTGAATCCCACCCACTTGTGAAAACCCAGCTCAAGTCCAACCTCATACACGAATGCGATTCGGCTCCAAACCCCTAAACCCCACACCCCACGTGCTTTATCCAGGAGAGAAGAAAGAAGAGGACGGTTGTGTCTGTGTGGCTGATTGAGCACCTGGCTGACTCAAGCAATCCTAGAGCTTCAGATATTAATATCATTCAGCTTGCAAGTTTAGATGAGGAAACTGAGGCCAGAGAGGCTGAGGAACTCACCGCAGGCCATCCTTGTTCATCAAAGACAGGTCTAGAACCTTGGTCTCCTGACTCTCTGCTGAGGCTTCTTGTCCATGACCGTCCCCAGGACTGAGGCTGTTCCTTGAGCCTGGAATTAGAACAGAGTCATCCCCCACCCTGCCAGCACCCTCCTACCCTGCATTTACTTGCCGAGTCACACAGAGGGAGGCAGGTGGGTGAGGGGTGGGGGGAATATGCATTTTCCTGGGGAACGCACCAGTCTGGCAAAATGAAGCCAGGCAGAGTCAGTGTGGGTGGGTTCTCCCATCCGGGACCCCACCGCAGCACTCACACCAGGGTTGGGGTACTGAGGAAATGAAAAACACTGGCGTCTTTCTTACCCACCTGGAGGGAGCTAACTTGAAGCCACGTGTCAGGAAAGTGGCAGTTTTACTGTTTATTAGATACCGTGCTTGGCTTAGCTTTTGTAGGACTTGGTTTTTAAATGGAAATTCCTTACACAGAAGGAGGTGCTGGCCAGCCTCAAAGTGCCTGGGTTATAGGAACAGCTGGAGAGCGTTGTTCAGGCTAGGAGGCTAAGAGATAGATGTTTGTGGGATTTTATGTGCATATGTGTCTATGATCCCCTTTGCTGGCTGCAAATTCTGTCATCACATCATGGAAAAATCCTTCCTAAGGAAAGCAGCAGGTGCAAAGATGCTGATGTTGATTCAATTGAGGAAACACAGTTTTGGTCACAAAAATGGTATTTATGTACTCAGTTGGCACATGGTTGGCCCAGATGGGAAAAATAATGTGGAGATGGCCAGGCTCCTCTGGGTAAGGGAGATGAAGTGGCTTTCAGAGCAGTTGGGGACAGTGAGGGATGGGGAAGTATGGTGCTTTGGAGCTCACAGGATCAGAGTTCAAATCCTGACCTTGCTGCCTTTTAGTTGTGTGGCCTTAGACAACTCTCCAGCACCTTGAACCTGCTTTGTGGGAAGGCGCTCAGTGTTAATTCAGGGTTCTCTCTCATGAGACTTTCAAGGATAACTGTAGCTGGGTATCTCAAGGGAGCATGGCCCTCAGTTTTGAGTCCTCCAGCCTCAGACATCGGAGTGGACTCAGGACAGGTGATGTGTGTAAGCTGGTGGATGCACATTGCTGGTATGGGGGTGGAGAGACCTACACATAAATGACCCCTCGTGATGCCATTTTGGTCACATCTCAGCATCAGGAAATGACCGGCTGACTTGCTTCGTTCCCAGAGTTCTGACAAGGCGGCAGCCGGAGTCATCGTCCTTGCTATTATCTGGAACAGCTGCTGGGATTTAATAGTGCACTTAGAGGAATTACCTGGAATCACAGCACGCATTATGAAATGGGAATGCATTTCTGTAAGCCCAGCTAATGTCTGAGGGCAAGGGAGCAGGGGCTTTCCCTCCATAGTGGATGAGACATAAAAAGGACTGGCTTGTAGGGGAGGATGCCCTGAGGCTGAGTAATAATTTCATCAGGGCTGTGCTCAGCATGGGACTCAGGTTGGGCAGTGTGTGAATGAATATCAGTGACTGGATTTGGCTGGGGGGACCTATTTTCAGATCAAACGTTCAAGGAAGCCACCATTTCTAGGCCCCTGGGGAGTGACAACCCTCTTGGCCAGGACTTGAGAGCAACTCTGGATTGCAAGTGCTGAGCCCATCCCCCTCCTTGCGCCTCCCTGCTGACCTGGGATCACAGTAGGCCCATTAGGTACTTCCCCCTCCTGGTCTTGCAAGCCCGGATGTTCTCTCAAGTCAACCGATGCCATTCCCCGACATTTGGTAGGCACTCGTCTGTGGCACCACATCCCTGGGAGCACTGCGCCTGTCTTCTGGTATCTTCTTGGAAAATACAATTAATGAATATGCAATTGTTAAACAATAGTAAAAACAGTATAAATCATAATTATAAATTGAATCTAAGCAATGTAGATACAGATGCTCCTCCACTTACGATGGGGTTGCGCACCAGTAAACCCATCTTAAATCGAAAATATGGTAAGTTGAAAATGCATTGAGTACACATAACCTAACAAACATCAGAGCTCAACCTAACCTTAAACCTTAAAGATGTTCAGAACACTCACCTTAGCTTATAGCTGGGCACAATCATCTAACATAAAGCCTGTTTTATGATGAAGTGTTGAATATCTCATGTAATTCATTGAATACTGTGCCGAAAGTTTTCACATTCTGTTTTTCAACAGAATGGTTGTATGGGTACTTGAAGTACGATTTCTGTTGAGTATGTATTGCTTTTGCACCATTATAAAGTTGAAAAATCTTAAGTTGAACCACTGTAAGTCAGGGACCGTCTATATGTATAGGGCTGATACAAATGCCCTTGGAGCTTGGGAGAGGAAGCAACTTCTGAAGGCTGGAAGAAATTGGTTTTGGATGAGGCTTGTAAAACCAGAGCCCTGCACAACCTTATTGAGAAATACACCAGACTCAGGGCGCCACGCCCCCTCTGCTCACCCTGCAGTTGATGAACTTTGATCCTGAGGCAGTAGTAGAGTCTGGGTTAAATAGACAAAAGGAAGTTCTGTTTCATATGTCCTTTTGTAAGCTGAATATTCTGTTTGGCCTGGGGACCACTTGGGCTGCACGTACCATGTTACCCTGGCTAGGTGGTCACTTGACCTAGTCCCAGCACTGGCTTCTGAATGGCTTCCAGTCATGACCTTGGCTAATGAGATTGGATTCAAAGCACTTTGCAAGTGCTATTCGGCCCACCCATCACCATTTTCTATTGTGCCCCTCCCAAGTGCCCTGCCCCTTTTACACGAGCTGAGGCTGCCAGCCCCAGTCAGTCCTACCTCCTAGACATCACTGTGGTCCATTCACTTCTTGTGTAGACTCTGTCATAAATGTCCTGCAAATCTGCTGACATTCCCTCCTCGATACCCCCACCCCGTCACATCCATTCTTCCAACAGTGGCCAGCAGAATCTTCCTAAAATGGTTTTCTGATAATGGTAATTCCTTTCTTAAAGCTCTTCAGTTGTCTCCATTGTGCTTAGAAGAAAATCCAATGTCCTCATCATGCCCTCCAGGTTTTCTGATCCTGAACTTTTGTCATTCTTTATATGCTATTCATGATGTGACTTAACAACAACAAACAGCTGGGCTCCACCCATGCGGGTCCCTCCACTTGGACGTCTCCCTCTCCACCCTTTTGCCACCTTGCCTAGCCCTCCTGTCATCCTTCCTGGCGTTGCCCTACCAGACCAGGTGGTCTGCTCCTGCTCCGTTCCGCACAGCTTGCTGTACTTTTCCTTTGCAGCCCCTAATGCACCACCTACCATGTGTTGTCTGTGCAGTTGGTTGTTTAATGTTTAATATCTGTCTCCTTCCCACCACTCGCAAGGTCCCCGAGTGCGAGGGTGCCTGCAAACATCTTGTTGGCTACTGCTCAAGACCTAGCACAGAAGCCTGCGAGTCAGCAGGATCTCAGGACATTTGTAGAGGTGGTGGCCACTTTGGGTTTCCAGAGCTTCCTTGGCAGGTTTCTGCTGTGTGTCCCACTGATTAGAGACTCACTGGGGGTGAAGTGAGCCCCAGGCAACTCAGCCAGATGTTTCCATCTTTAGGTGAGCTTTATGCCCAGGCACGTAGCAGAAGAAATGATTTCTGCTCATAAACCGAGCAAATTTATAGTGGAAATCAGTGGGAGAGAATAAATGCGAATCCTCATGATGTCAGTTTATGGGCTGTTTTATAGATTGTAATCACCCATTTAGAGTTTGCAGGCCATTAATTTTGTTTGCTGAGAGCCCCCGGACTCTTGGGGACAGAATTTACAGGGCTGTTGTGTCAGACACGTGGATCTAGGCCTTAAACCCTTGAAATGTTTTGGAAAGAGAATGACAAGGAGCCTTTGGGGTCCTTGGGGCCTAGGGGCCTTTCCTCCAGTTTTACTCCTGCGCATAGTTTTAAAAATACTTGTTCACTGTTTTATTTTCTTAGTTGTACCCTAGTCTTCAGGCCCCTGCTTCCTGTAAGCTAAGTGACTACGTGGAGTTTTGTATTCAACACTTGTTCGAGAGAGCTCCCCTCTGAGAACTTGAGGAGCCCTAAGGAGGAGCAACTCAGGGTCAGACAGATTGGTGTGAAGTCCAGCCCCATCCTGGGCTTGTGATCTTGAGCCAATTTTTTTGCTGTGATTAATTTTTTGAAGCTCCCTTTCTTCTTCTATAAATTGAGACCCAGGCCCCCAACCTCAAAGAGTGATTGCAAAGATAAAGGAAATGAAATGGGAAGCACTTGGCACTTAAAAAGAATTATGGTTCATGAAATGATTATGATGATTGCTGTTTTAAAGTAAGCCTGGTACAGTGGGAACAAAGCGAAAACTGAGAGTCAGGACACCTGGTCCCAACTCTGTCGCTGATGTGCTGGGTGACGTTGGGCATATTAGTTAGCCTCTCTGGTCCCTTCTGCATTAGTGAAATGAAAGGTTTGGCTCAAATGGTCTCTAAGCGAGTGGTACTCAAAGTATGGTCTGTGGACCAGTGTCACCTGGGGACTTGTCAGCAATGCAGATTCTCAGGCTCCATCCCAGCCCCGCAGCTCAGAAACTCGGAGGGTGGGGCCCAGCCATCTGCATCTTAACAGTGCAGGTTGTGGGCACAGTGAAGCCTTGGAAGCGTTACTCTGTGACAACTTCCACTCTAATGCTCACGTCTTATGTTGGCTTTCCAAGCAGCAGTCCCCCCTGGAGCCTTCCTCCTTGGGATCTTGGACCACAGTGGCCTTTGGAAAGAGGGGAACAGAGTGGAGTAGGAGAATGAGCACAGAGTCCTAAATCAACATCTAGTTGGGATTTGAGGCCAGGCAGCCTGATGCAGAGTCTGTGTTTCTTTTTTATTTTCTTTTCTTTCTTTTTTTTTTTTTTTTTTTGAGATGGGGTCTCCCTGTGTTGCCCAGGCTGGACTGGTACTCCTGGGCTCAAGTGATCCTCCCACCTCAGCCTCCCAAGTAGCTGAGACCACAGGTGTGCACCACCATGCCTGACCATGTAGCCACTACTTTGTTACGTCTTGGTGTCTGCCCTCTGCCTCTTCCTTGCCTAGTGACCTTGGCCAAGTTATTCAGACTCACCGGACCTCACATTCTTCATCTATCATCTGGAGAAGATACTGTACCTACATTATAGGGTTGTTGTTAGCATTACCTGAGTTACATGAGAAAAGCACTAATAGGGCCTGCACATAATCGGTGCTGTGTCACCTGCTCATACTGCCGTTGGTGTCTCCTCCTCAGCATGGCTCCAATCCTATAGCCACATGGGACTTCGAGTAAAATGGGAGAAGATAAGGGACAAGACCTCAGATGTCCTAACTTGCTCTGTGATCTTGGGTACATCACTGAAGTGCAGAGAGGTGAAATTTCCTCATTTCTAAAACAGGGTTTTTTTTCCTGCTGGTATTTATCGAATGCCTGTCAAGCACTGACACTGGGCCCAGCCCTGAGAAACAGCACGAGGAAGCATATGGAGTCCCTGCCCTCACTCTGCCTGCAGGGTCCTGGGGTGGTTGTGGGATTTGATGAGATAATGCATAAAAAAACCTATTGTGGTTGTTAATAATCATCGTTTTATCAAAACGGACACAAAGAGTGTCGAGGAGCTAAAAAACATGAACCATTCCTGTGCCGAGTGTTTTGGAGGTTTCTTCCTGGGAGTCAGCCCCTGTAGACCCATCAGAGAGAGGGCGAGGGCCTTGCCTGGACAGCTACTGGGTGCCTGTGGGTAAATACACCTGCTACGCAGACTGGCTTCCTGATAGCACAGCCAGCTGCCGTCCCCTCCAACCAGAGGGCCCCCTCTGTGTTTGGGGCAGTCATTGGAGACATCCCTCCCAAAACTGATGCAGAGGTGATCCAAGGTGTCTCTGTGCACCACGTCCTCTGCTTTTGCCAGATCTTTTTTGAAGTATCTATGCTCTGCCCGTACATGTTCTATCTCGGAGATTTCTTTGGAGCCTTGATTAGGTACATCAATGGATTAGGGACATTAGGTGTCTTTGCATCAACAAGAGACTGGAGCTGCAGAGGGGAGGAGGAAAGGGAAAGAGAGGGAAAACAGGTCCTTTCGGGTGGTGTTAGTTGCATTTTTCTTTTCTTTTTTTTTGAGACAGACTCTCACTCTGTCGCCCTGGGTAGAGTGCAGTGGCATCATCATGGCTCACTGCAACCTTAAGCTTGTGAGCTCAAACAATCCTCCTGCTTCAACCTCCTGAGTAGCTGGGACTACAGGTGTGTGCCATGATGCCCAGCTAGCATTTGTATTTGAGAAATGTAAGTATTTACTGTGGAAATTGGTGGCCTTGCCCTCAGGCTGCCTATATGCACAGCAAGTCTGCCTGCAGTTTAAGTCTCTGGGCAACTAGAAGAGGAAGGCAACCGCATTTCCCATAATGCCACGTTTGGGTGGCAGCAATCCTACCCATCTCTGGGGCCCTCAGGAGCCCAGTTTGTCCTGGGGAAAGGAACCCTGCCCAGTCTACCTTCCAAAGAGCACCTTCTGAATACCTTCTGGACTCCGTGCTGAGGCGTGGTCTGTTCTTCCCGTCAAGCCAGGGCTTCTTGAGCATCTGCTGTGGTCCCAGCCCTCTGCCCCACATGGGGGAGATAAAAGGATGTCGTCAACTCTGCCTTCCAGGAGTTTGCTTTCTAGGTGGTGAGATGAAACTAAGTCACAGGAAAAAATGTCACCACTCACAAGAGGTGGAATGGAATTTAGGATTTGAGTGGCACAGGCAGATGTGAGAGCTGGGGATGAGGGAGGATGTCATGGAAGATATGGGACTGTAGCTGGACCTTCAAGGATGGAATGACAAATGGGCAGGCTTTCGGGGGAGAAAAGTACCTGGACAAAGGCACAGGCAGACATGAGGCCATTGATTAGTCCATAATCATAGCACTTGCAATGGATGGCTCAGTTCACAAACTTAGGTGTGCATGTAATATCATCTCTATTTTTAAATTTTCAAATTGACTGGAATCTGACTTTAAGTTTTCATCTACATTGGCAAAGCTCTTGGGTCTAAGAAAACACCCAGCCATAGGCCAGCCCCTTCTGGCCACTAAGGATGTGTCCACCTGGTCCCTGTTAGGTGCTTGCTATGACATCTGCTGCATCCTTGCTGTTCATGGGGCATGGCAATCCCTGGGCAGGCAGGAACCTGTGCCATCATGACATCCTCCCAGGGACCACGCAGCCACCCTCTGAAGTCTTAGCCTCTCACTGCCACCAGGAGGGTAAGAATCTCTGCTGCTTATAGTTCTTCAACTTCCCACTTCTCTTTGGAGAAAATTTCTCCTTCTCTCGTTTGGTTGCCCCAAGGCTCTCCCTTGCACCTGTCTCTTCCGTGAACCCCCCGTTGAATGAACCAGAATAAGAGCCCGGTGGCCAAGTCATCTACATTTTCCCATCTGCAAAAATCCCCTTGGTAAGACTACTTGCTAGACATGAGCAACCTACAGGAGGGCAAACGTAAATCAGTTCTTCTGGAAATCATCCTGTCACACATTTTAGAGCCAGCATAGCAGGAGTGACATCTTTGAGTAGTTGAAGTCTGATCTGCCCTTTGGGCAAATATTAACTGGTTTCCCAGAGCTGCACTGTGTTCAAATACTAAGTCACTCAGGGGCCATGCATGACCAAGATCAGGCAGTTTTCAACCTGTGTTTTGCTTCTGGGTGGACTTAAAGCAAAAGCAAATATTTTTGCCATTCACTCCAGAATGCTCACCCCAGGTCATTTGACCATCACAGCACATGCTGACCCTGCCTAGAAAACACATTCTCCAGAACAAGAAGAGGGTCCTCCTCCAGTGGGCTATCATTTAGAGTCCCCTGTTCCATGGCCTCAGGACTGACTCCTGCCAAGATCTGAAGGACCAGGTCAGAGAAGGCATGGAAACCTTGTGCTAGGGGTCCCCCTGCTGTGGGTGACAGAAGCTGTGACACACAGTGGGTTGGCGGGACCTGAGTGGGATTATCCCCAGAACCCAAAGTCTCCAAGACACACTTATTGGCTCTCCCTAAATGATGACAGATGGCAAGATAATACCATTTTTTCAATCCCTTGCTAATAACATCCTATCATTTCTCA
>RJWJ010040174.1:0-14105 GCA_004363605.1 Indri indri | reverse complement strand
TATCTAGTTCATAGGATTATCAAGGAGGCAAAGGAATAGCATATACAAAATGCCTATTCCATTATATGACAGAGAGTATAAGCTAATCTCTTGAGGTACTGGATTGATATGACCACTGAAGGGGCAGGATAAGGAGCCACCTTATGTGTGATATGTATTTATAATGTACAAAAACAACAGATGAGGATTTATGTCAAGGGATATATGAAATGAATGACAAGTTCAGAAGGTCAGGACTTGGGGGGGAAAAATGAAGCTTAGCCAGAATTACTTGTTTAGAACAAGTGTAATTTTAGTAAAAACTAAGGAGACAATCTATAGCTCTGCAGGCCTCATGGACCTCAAATGTAATATAGGTAAACATAAGGCAAAATCACCAAAATCTTATGGGCCTGTGAACAAGTTCATGGCTGGGCTGGTTTTGAACCTACTTATGAATCTGCAAAAAATGAAGACTTTCATGTCTTGGAACAGATGTGGCATCCTTTCTGTGTGTGTACGGATATACATTCGTATCCATATGCCACACAAAGAAAGGCAATTTCCTTTTGTGGCAGTGTTGGCCTACCCACTTGGGAGGAAAGATGTTTGTTTTTTAAAATGTGTGTTATCTGTACCATGCTTCCGAAGAGTAAACACAGGCTTAGAGAAGGATGCTGTTTTAACAACAGCGGATATCCAAATTTTCTTCAATTTGATGCATTAGAAAAAAAAAATTATCAAGCTAGGAAAATATACAGCATAAACTAAAAACAGTTTAACTTACATTAAAATGTTTTCATCCTTTATTGCGTGACAGAAGAATCAAAATGATGTAGTAGAAAGAATACCAAGCCCAAAGTCATGAAGTCAAATCAAGTATCATAATATACCAATGGGGTTTATTTAACAAATTAAAGAACTATAAAATGGGAGGAAAAGCTTCCCAAGAGAAGTGGGATCCCATGCTTATAATAAAAATTAAAAAGTAAATATGATGAAAATACCTATATAATTGTCCTTTTTGAAACAAAAGCAATTTCTACCAGTCACAATAATGGTATACCCTGGCTTTTGTTATGAATTTCTACCCTGTTAGTCTTTGTATCACCACTGTTTAATAGAGAACATGAAACACAGTTCAGGCTCAAAAACATGTGGCTAATGCAGATTTTTCAAAAGGTTGGGCTTTTTTGGGTCCTATAAGAAAACCAAGATTTAAGAGGCATGACACTTCTCCATCTATATGTCACCAATAACATAGCATATTAGAGTACTGGGGGATCATGAGGGCTTAAGCTGCCTGGCTATGTAAGTTGCATTAAATGATAACTATGGGCCAAATACAGAAACCAAACAAAATAACAAAATGTAATATACAATTGACCCCTGAACAAGGGGCACCGATTCTCCGCCTAGTTGAAAATGTATGTAATAAATTTTCATATAACTACCAATAACAGCTGACTGTTGAGTGTAATCCTTACCAATAACATCAACAGTCAACACATTTGCATGCTGTATTATATACTGCATTCTTACAATGCCGTAAGCTAGAGGAAAGAAAATGTTATTAAGAATATTTTTAAGAAAAAAAGAAAATGTCTTTATGTTACTGTATTTATGAATACTGTATCCATTTACAAAATGAGTAGTCTGTCTGAAACAGTGGGCAACCATAGCTGAAGTCCTTAATCTATGGTATATATCAAGCAATTCAACTTTTTCTTATAATGCCATGACTTTTATCTGCTTCTTGGGAACAATTCTATTATCACCCATGGCACCACACATGAGTCCCATGGTGTCATGCGAGGTTTACAACACTGCACTAAACACAATGAAAAAATACACAGAACCAGGAAAGATCACTTTTTATTGCAATACATAATTTACTGGAGACATGAACTGCTCAAGCAGAGATGATTAGTGTCACATATTTTAAGTGGATACTCCCAACACTTTAGTTCACCACAAAAGCAAGAGGAGGTGGCTATGAAATTATTACAGTTGATGGTACAATAGTAATTTCATGCAGTTAAACTACATATCTTTACATATGTTCACACTTCTCTCAACTGCAAATGGATTCACATGTAGTCTTATATGTGTGCATGAATTTTGATAAATTTTAATTTTATAATATTTGTATATATTTTATAACAATAAATGATAGACTAGTACCTATATATTATGGATGCATGATATACCTACTTTTTCTTAATTTTTTTCAATATTTCTAGGCTATGGTAGGTCATGTGAGGGTTTTTTCAAATTGCCACAAATCTCTAAAAAATTTTTCAATGTATTTATTGAAAAAAATCTGCATATAAGTAGACCCATGGAGTTCAAGCCTGTGTTGTTGAATAAGCAATCTTATTTGCCTCTAAATAAAAAGCTATCATTTCTTTTCAAACATAGAAGCACATATATTTAGACATAAAACAGCTAAAATTATTTCATCTGACCTTTAATACCAAAGAATTTGAGTATTTTAATGTTTATTCTTCCTGAGACCATCTGGCAATATAAAGTATCTCCAATGGTGACATCTACTAACTGACATACAAAAGCAGAATAAAAGTCTGACATATTTTGGTGATATTTGGATTCCTATGCCACTTAGTGGCAGCAAGGAGTACTTTTAAGAATGACAGTAGGTAATAAAAAATGTATATTTTGGAGTGGAGAAGAGTATCCTAAAAAATGAACTATCAGATTCATTATGCTTCATAGTCAAAGTAGCAGAAGGAACATGCCTCAAAATAATAAAAGCCACACATGACAAATCCACGTCCATCATCATACTGAATGGAGAACAGTTGAAAGCATTCAGCCTAAGAATTGGAAAAAGACTAAGATGCCTACTTTCACCATTTCTATTTAACACAATACTGGAAGTCCTAGCAAGAGCAATCAGGCAAGAGAAAGAAATAAAGGGAATTCAAATTGGAAAAGAGGAAGTCCAAATATCTCTGCTGATGACATGATCTTATACCTAGAATACCCTGAAAAGTTTCTAGATTTGACAGATCAATTCAGCAAGTCTAAGTTTACAAATTAACATACAAAAATCAATAGCATGTCTATACACTAATAACGACCAACCTGAAAGCCACATCAAGAACTCAATCCCATTTATAATAGCTGTAAAAAGTAAAATATCTAGGGATATATTTAACCAAGGAGGTGAAAGATCTCTACAAGGAGAACTAGAAATCACTGATGAAAGAAATTGTAGACACAAATGAAAAAACATCCCATGTTCACAGATCAGATCAATATTGTTAAAATGTCCATACTGCTCAAAGTGATGTATAGATTTGATATAATTCCCATCAAAATGCCGATGTCACTTTTCACAGAATTAGAAAAAAAAAATCCTAAAATTTATATGGAACCAAGGAAGAGCCCAAATAGCCAAAACAATCCTAAGCAAAAGAGCAAAACTGGAGGCATCACATTTCCTGACTTCAAATTATAATACAAGGATATAGAAACCAAAAAAGAATGGTACTGGCATAAAAATAGACATGTAGATCAACATTAAGAATATAGAACCCAGAAATAAAACCATATACCTACAACCACCTGATCTTAGACAAGGCAGACAAAAACATATACTGGGGAAGGGACACACTATTCAATAAATGGTGCTGGGAAAATTGGATAGCCAGATGCATAACAGATGAATGAAACTGGACTCTTTTCTCTTACCATACACAAATTAACTCAGATGGTTCAAGACTTAAGAGGAAGATCTGAAACCATAAAAATGCTAGAAGAAAACCTAGTAAAAACTCTTCTTGACATTGGCTTAGGCAAAGAATTTATGACTAAGACCCCAAAAGCAAATGCAACAAAACCAAAAATAAACACATGGAACTTAATTAAACTAAAAAGCTTCTGCACAGCGAAAGAAATAATCAAATGGATAAATAGACAACCTACAGAATGGGAGAAAATACTCACAAACTATGCAACTGACAAAGGACTAATATGTAAAATCGACAAGGAACTCAAACAACTCAGCAAGAAAAAAAAAAACACCCTATTAAAAAGTGAGCAAATGACATGAACAGGGACTTTTACTATAAAAAGAAGATTTACAAATGGCCAACATGAAAAAATGCTCAATCAGAGAAATGCAAATTAAAACCACAATGAAATGCCATCTTACTCCAATCAGATTGGCTATTATTAAAGCATCAAATAAAAACAGATGCTGGCTTAGATGTGGTGCAAAGGAAACACTTATGCACCACTGGTGGGAATGTAAATTAGTACAACCTCTATGGAAATCTGTATCAAGATTTCTCAAAGAACTAAAAGTAGATCTACCTACAACCCCATTACTGGATATTCCAAAGATGAAGAAATCATACCAAACTGATACTCACACTCATATGTTTATTGTAGCACAATTCACAATCACAAAGAAATGGCATCAACCCAACTGTTCACCAACCAATGAATGGATAAACAAAATACCTATACACACACACAGAGTACTACTAAGCCATAAGAAAGAATGAAATTTGGTCTTTTGCAGCAACATCAATGGAACTGGAGGTCATTATCCTAAATGAAGTGACTCAGGAACAGAAAACTCAGGGCTGTGTGTTCACACTCGTAAGCAGAAGCTAAGCTATGGCTATGCAAGGAAACAGAGAGAGCTACAATGGACACTGGAGACTCAAAAGGGCGAAGGGTGGCAGGGCTTAAGGGATCAAAAATTACCTATTGCATACAATGTACACTATCCAGGTGATGGGTACACAAAAAGCTTAGACTTCACCAGTATACAATATATACATGTAACAAAATTCAACTTGTACCTCCTAAATCTATTGAAACAAAAAGTAATACGATGATAATTATATTAGCTCCAAAATGCTACATCATAAAGTTTAGATGAGGCAACTTCATATAAATTCTTAACTGCATATTATATTGATTTAACTTCCTTCCCATATTACATCCAGTATTTATGCTTTCCCTTTCCACAGAATAGGATTTGCAACTTGAATTAGACATATCCATAATAACCATTCAATCAAAGTCACAGGAAAAATTACTTTTGTTCCCTTCTCCAATATAAACATGGCTGTACAGTAATTATAATGAAATACAGTAATTATAATGAAACAAAACAATCCAAACGTTGGTCAACATGCAAATTGGAAAGAACTTTGCTCTGGGGAGGGCCAAATGAAAGGAAATAAAGTCTTAGCTCTGAGTAATAATAATAATTAGAAAAGATCCATGGAAACATACAGCCTTGGACTTCCAGATAAACTACACAGCCATCATTTTAGCCTGGGATATGGGGATTTTCTGTAGAATCTCAAGTACTTTCACAACTGTAGTTTTATGTAGCCCAATTAACTTTGGCTAGACACAGAAGTCTGGCTCAGTGCTTCCATGTAGTAGCCAAAATAAAGGTTTTCTGTATCAAGAATTATTGCAGAGTCTCCAATATCCTTCCTTCTCTCCTACTAACCTGAATCTGGAAAATAAGCTAACAGCCAAGTAACTTTTACTATAATTTAAGTCAATATTAATTTTACTGGGTCACAAAAACTATAAAATATTTGGCCTACATAAGTTGAACAGGACAAAAAGAAAACAAAAAAAATCAAAGTAAGCATGTGCACACAATTAGACAACCCACATAGCTTTAGAAACAACTATAAAATCATCTGATATACCACATTAATGGAAATGTTATTCCTTCCCTTCTCTCTTAATACATGCCCAATTTTAAATTCATGGCATTTTCTCTAGGTAACAAAGTTCAAAAAAGGAATAAATTGCAATTTTAAGCAGAGCAATCAAACTCATCTCATGTTTAGTATTTTAATTGGACATGACATTGGTATGAAAGTTTCATATATTTTAGAGAGATGTCACTTGGGTCCAACTATATTTAAACATGGAGGCTACAATGACTCTAATGCAGAACCATTCCCCACGGAACCCTGGAAAATTTGTATTAAAGGTATAATGTAGGATCTAAAAGTGCCAATAGCCTAAAACTGACATCCTATGTTCACGACCTATCATACCTAATAAAACAAATCTGTTTAACCACTCAAACTAATCCAGTACTTAAAGGTAGGTAATACCTAAAAATGAGTTATGAGAAGAGAGGAATAGTGATTTACTTTTCAAATCTTCAATCAGTTCAATCATGTATTCCAAGTGGGGGGGACCCCAAACCTAAAATTATTTAATACAGAATGAATATTAATGACAATTCAGAAAACCTTGAGGTAATAGTAAATTCTACTATTTAATAGCTACGTGATTTGGGAAGATGTCCCTTAAATCTTTGAAGCTCAGTTTCTTCATTTATAAAAAGGGGATAATACTCAGTCCCTAAGAGTTATTATCAAGCTTCTATGATATAACACATGTCAAATACAGACACTCAAGAGATGCACACCCTTTTGCGCCCACCTCCTCTTTCAGGGTTTTGGAAGATTACTCTGTGTCCACTCCATAATCATGCCACTTTCACTTTCAATTTTTCAGCATGGATGATTAAGGATTAAAGCAGTACCTAGCATGCAGTAATATGTCTCAATACAGTGTTGACCAAATAAAAGGATTAATATGGGAATGAGTATCAGAGTAGGGGAATAAAAATATTAAGAAGTCATGTATTCATCCCTTAACTTAAAAAGAAAAATGCACAAGAGTACAGAAATAGTACTAACACAGTAAAATGTACTGAAGAAATAAAAAGTGAAGACTTATTCCCTGCTCCATATCTACTGTCAAAAGAGAGACATCGATTTATACCTGCTATTCACTTTGGAAGTGCTAGTCTAGAGATACTGAGACCAGTGCTAAGGAAGTACAGAGAAAGAAAAACACAATAACTGCTTGAGAGAGTCAGGCAAGACTTCACAGAAGAAGTAAAATTTGAACAATAGAGGAGAAGGACATTTTTGGAAGCAAAATAAAAAAGATTTGATCTATAGACTATGCCAAAGCATTCTGGAAAACCTTAAATCCCTTTGAACTTTTCGAAATACTGTAAATATTACACAAATTCGGGGAAAACTTGTAAAAATATACAGAATGAATCATTCCACAACTCTAATAAAAAACAATTAATAGTTTTTCTAATTTTTCTCATAAAAATATAATTCTTACATGACTATCTTCTTCTACAGTCTAACATAGTTGTATGTCATTTTTACAAATTTTGCCTTTGGTCAGTTTTGACGTAAAGATAAAAACACTACTGTATTTCTATTTCTCTTCTCTTGGGACTAGTGGCCAATTCAATTTTATAATATATTTAAAGTATTCAGAAGTCAAAATGTGTGGCATTTCCCACCTTTCCAATTCTATATTAAGTCCATGGCCTATTACCAGGCCAAGAATCCCCAAATCAGACAAAGATAATCCCTAGGTATCAAAATTTGCCAAATCTTGTAATTCAGAAAGAAACTGTTAGAGATGGTTGTGGGGTTTTGGCACTGAGAGTTTAAGCATTCCATCATAGGGTTTATATTTCATCTAATCAGCAAGTCGGAAACTATAAAAGTCTTGGGTAGGGGGGAGAATTAAAATTTTGGATTGTAGTATGCGAGTGTTTCCTTCCCTTCCATATGGTTCAGTAAATTAAAACTTTTAAATCCTTTTTTTAAAGCCTTCTGAAAAGAATAAAGCAGCCTTTAAAAATCATATTTTTGGTACAGGAAACAAAATATTCAGGCTTAAGAATCTGAAAAAAGGTCACATGGTTTCTATATCCACTGTCATGGTCTAAGCATATTCTAAATCACATACATTTAAGCTTAAGTTTTTTTCTTTTCTAAGGTTTTCTTGAGGGGATGAATCAGGCATGTGAAACTTTCATAGCTATTTTTTGAAGGTGGTCTTTATCGATCTAATTTAAAATGTTTCCACTTGAGTTCCATAAGAACATCTCAGATAGCAGCTAGGGCAAGAGTTATACAGATCCTATATTTATGTGGAATTGTGTAAATCGTCACTCTATCAGGATAGAAACTGAAAAAAGTTTTCATAAGGTAAAACAAATTTTTTCCATGTCATTACACTACACATATTATGATGCTGTAAATGACAGAAATAGCAACTGTATTCTTCAACTCTGTGTTACGTTCTCCTTTCCTTCCTCTGTTGGACCCCAGACTGACTTCTTTCATAAGTTCTTATTTCACATTTTTTAATTGCCTCATATTTTGTTTGCATGTAAGATTTCTTCACCTTCCTTCTATCCTCCAAATGAAAATTGTTTTGCTATCATGTTTAATTTCTATAAGTTCTTGTTTTTCTCCAGTATTTTTTTTCAAGACATCCTGCTTCATGAAATGCTGTTTGTTACCATCTCTAAGGATTATTATTCTTTTGCAGAATTCTTCTGTTTTCTTAGATTTCCTTCTCCTAATAATTTGCTTCAGTTCCAACCTTTTACATTTGAGGCTTTCTGATGTGATTGCTGAACCTTGGTTGCTCATTGATATTTAAGAATGTGAGTTAGCAACAGCTGAATCGAGTTCCTAAGGCGTAGATGGGCTTTCTAGATGAGACAGACTCACTTATGTGTGTCTGGTTTGGGAGACAGTCATTTGTAGGGGACCTCCAAACTGAGGTATTTGAAAATCTTTTCTCTACAGTGATTTAGTTTCTCTAGTTCAGAATTCAACAGTTTCTGGGGAGTTAAGGTAATTGTTGAATCCTGATCTAGAGAAAGTGTGTGCTGGCGGAAGGAGAAGAAACCCTATGTTGCCGGTATTCTACATGGGGTAGGGGAGAGGTATTAAGGATCTGAGTACTCCATGGAAGGGCCTTCAATCAGTCCTCTTTGCACTCTCCATTCCACCTTCAACTATGCAAGGTGTTCCCAAGTCCTGGACCCTTCTCATTCACTTGCTCTACCATTATGAACCCCTTTCCCCTGCCCTGGAGGTGCGTGCCTGGTTGCTGGCATTTGCATACACAGGGGAGAGATCCTAGTGTTCCATTCCTTGGTTTCAACCAATTACCCCTTTTTATGCCCCTTACTTCACTCTTTTCTATGCCAGTTACCTCCATGTCTTGAGCTTCTCTACATTTCCTTGGAGTAAGTCAGACTTCCTTTTGTCGTTATCTCATTCCAACGTTCCTTTAGATTGTCATTTCCTATGCTCTGACACATCAATTTTAATACTTCCAACTGCTGACTTCCCCGAATCAGTTTAAACATCGTATCCATTGAAGTCTCTCCTCCTGTTCTGATTATTCCTGTGTAGTTATTCCTTCTCAGTGTTTATTCATTAAAAGCTTTCTGAATTACCCACATGATTACCAATTTCTTTGCCCACCAATATTTTTGCACCTCCCTCGATCACTTTTTCTGGATTTGTGTTCTTTTGCAGAATATTGTTAGTTGTTTCTTCAGCAAGGGTTTTCAGTTGACTATGTTTTATTTAATTTCTTGGGCTAGGAATTTCCTAATCATGTAGGTAAATTCAAAACCCAAGACTCAGTAAAGGGAGGACAGTAACAACAAATTCCCAGCACAGACTTCATTCTCCATCCAGATCCTGCTCTGAGACAGGCAAATGTTCATGCTGCCTTCTTGTTCTAGTAGGCAAACTTAGTTTGTGGTATCCTTCACTGAGGGTATGAATTTTCCCTGCTTTATTTAGGCATCTAACTCCTGGCCTTCCATTGGCTCAAAGCTTCTTCTCCTATTCCAGAAAGAATGAAACTAATAAAAATCCCCTTCCCATTGGTTTCCACAACTGATAGATGACCCCAAATGAGCTACAGGATCAGCCTACTGTTTACTGTTCTGGTATTCAGCTACCACCTTCATTTCTAGATCCTGGGAAACTCTTACTACTTTTTGAGTTCAACTAAGCATTAAAAGCCCAATATTCATTTATTTTTTATTAATATTGAAGAGAGATCAGGTGGTATAACTTAAATACCACAGATATTAGATTCGGACTAGGATTAAAGCCTAGTTCTACCACTGATTAACTATGGAAGCTCAAAAAATTTACTTAAATTTTTAAACCATTCCCCACTGTGTAAAGATATTAATATTACTTTGAATTACATAAAATTATCAATTTCATAGTTCATAATGGTAGAATATTAGCAATTTTTTATGCTTCACTCTAACACCACTTTCATGGAACTATTGCTTCCAAGAGTGCTTGTTAACCTGGAACTGGAGACCATTCTTCTAAGTGAAGTATCACAAGAATGGAAAAACAAACATATGTACTAACCATTAAGTTGGAAGTAATCAACACGTATGTGCACATATGGAAATAACATTCATCGGAATCAAGCAGGCGGGAGGCAGGAGGAGGGGATATGGGCACACTTACAACTTTGACTCAAACTATTCACAAGCAATTTATGTAACCAAAACGTTTGTACCCCTGTAATATTATGAAATAATAATAATAATAAAAGAGTGCTTGTTACATAGTGGGTAGTCAAATGATGGCCCCACTTCTCTTACAGAATGATTTCAACTAAAGGGAATTTCAGCACACACAAAGTTTTTTGTTGTCGGCTCTTTGAAAGCATCAAATGTAGTTCTAATTATAGCCAATTTGGGGGTGACACTGGCTTGTAGAACATAGTGTTTATGCGAACGTTGATATTAGGACAAATCCATTGTGTAATAACATATTTGGTGTTTTCCATTTATGTTTCCATTAAGTTACATCAAGGATCATAGTATTAAGACTCTAAGTGGAGAGCCTCATGCAGGGACTATGATCCTTGATATAACTTATCTAGGCCAAACTTCATAGGCAAAGTCATACATTTTTCTATATTTTCTGCACAGGGGTCTAACTTTGTGTCACCATCATTATATCCTAACAACATGAGTTAGCTGGCTGGGAAACAGTACCTCAAATCCCATCTATCTCAGCCCATATGGAAAAAACTAAATTCTAAAAAGTGAGGAAGGTAGTTACTTACTGTTAGAGCCAGCAGTTTCCCATAGGTAAGATGAGCAGGGATGTGGTCAGTTTTGGACCTCAGAGATTCCATATACCAATGCTCAGCTTCAGGGAGCTTGCTTAAGCGCATATATGCTTCACCTGGAAAGAAGTTCAAGACGATCAAACTAAAAATACAGCATTTTCAACAGCATTATCATCATATTTATATTCCCTGGAAATTCAGATGCTGTGTCAAGTACTTTCATTCATTTCCTCATCTGATTGCCAGGGAAGTCATCATGATTTCCATTTTACAGAATGAAAAATCCTGTGCTTAAAAAATGAAGTAAAACAACTAAAGTCAAAAAATTAAGTAGTAAAGCTTTGATTTTTAACCTAGGAACATCTAATTCCCAAGCATGTTTTCCATCATCATTTTTTTTCTTAGAGATAAGTTTATTCTTTCTACTATATAATCATTTGTTATTTTCTATTCACATTCATTTATTCATTTAGAAATTCAAGTAGTTACAGAATACTAGGTGGAAAACCTCATGCAGGGACTATATAAAAAAATTTAAGATCCTATCCTTCCAAGGTCTTACAACCTTGTTGAGAAAGATGGAAAAAATTAAAAATATTTTTAGATTTTATTTTTTTCAGAAATTATTTGCATTTTATATTAATAAAATTTACCAGTTTCATTTGAAAATCCAATGAATATGTGGCAATTATCAAGCCTGCCCAGCACTATGTACGAAGCTAGTCTAAGGCCTTCTAGCCATTAGTCAAAACTTTCACACTATCTGAGTTTTAGCTACCACCAAATACCATTTCGCTACAGCCAAGCAGGAGAAAAAAGTTGAAAAGCTGTAAGTGTATCAGTTGCCTGTTTATTACCATTTCCTTCTCCCTTATATGATTATAATGTTGAAGAATATTCAACTGATGGCAAAATTTATACTTTTAGATAATTTATACAATTAAGTTAAATATTGTAGTTTAATAAGCACTGCGAATGTAGATGCTACTCAGTTTCTGAGAACACGTGACAGACTGGTAAGTTCACTGTTTCCCAGACTGGCCTTAATTGCTTGATTAATCATAATCATGACAGCTTTTTTCTTTAGAGGCATAATCAGAGGCTTTTCCTAAATGTATTACCCCCATTGGATGTCTATTTTTGCTTCAAAGAAAGAACTTGCTCCCTTTTGTTTTAATCATATTTTCTTTGTGTTAACACAGTACTGTCAATACAAATACATTTGATAAATTGAATTGGCTCGAGTCTCCTGATGTTTTGAATGCCCTTTGCTTGGCTGATTAGTAAAAAACATTGCTGAAAAATACGTAATATGCACAAAAATGTATGTATCCTCTTACACATGTTTCTAGTTCTATGAACAGTCTTTATAATAGCATAAAAATGATAGGTGAAAAATGTTTGATTTCTTTGTCCTGGAAGTTTAAAACATGTTTACAAGTTGGTTTGATTAAATCACTTGTTTGGAAGATACGAGAAATACTGAAGGAAAGACCAAAGAGTGGAATGGAATACACAGAAATGCTTGCAGTTGTTAAAATGACAGATTGGGAATAGATTTTTTTTAATTTCCATAAATTTCTGTAATAATTACATGGTTTTTTGTTTTAATACCTCTGTAAAAACTAGAACACTGTCAAATGGATTTTTTTTGACATGTTGAACTAATGAATATTTCCAAATAAAGCAAACAGTAAGTTTTCTTAGGAAAAGTAAACCACTTCTTCACACTGAAACAAAACAAGATATGATATACATAAAAGATGAACAAGCCTTAAGGTAATGAAAATTCTAAAAGAATTAATGATAAATTGTATCTAAATATTGATCTCTAAAATGGCTTACAAAGCCAGACGGAAGACAGGACTGAGTTCTGGTTCCATATGGAATCAACCTGAAATTCTACCGTGGCTTTTCAAGTGCTCAAAGTTTTTGAAAGTTGTACAAACCTTGCTTTTAATACAGCTTCTATTTTTCATTCATAAAAATTTAAATAATTTTTAAAATAACAATAGGTTTTCTATATAGAAAAAGAGTACGAAAGAACCCTTTACTAGAGTGTTTTTCAAATTTAAATTGTGATGTTTAAGTTGTTAGGGTCTAAAAATCATTTCAGAAAGTGCTCCACCTTTTTCTCAAGTCAGAAATCTATTATTAAAATCTGCTTTCAAATGAAACATTATTAATTAGCTAAATATTTAATGGCTGGCCCATTTTCTTCAGTAAGAACTCACAAGCAACTTATTATAATAATTTGTAAAGCTTGTGAGACAGGAAATATTAAAGGGTCTATAAGTAAAGTAATATAATCATGCATCTTGGCAAGTATATGAAAACTGATACTTAGGTACTATTCATTACAAGTTAGAAAAACTTCATGTCACCATTCACTGGATCTTAATAATAACAATAATAACAATCCTTCATCGAGTGTTTATTATGAGTCAGGGGAGCAAGCTACAGGAAGCAAATGTCTGACTTATGTTCACCCACTCCTTATTCTGTACATTTAGGCATGTAGATATTTTTCTTATTTAGTCTCTCAAGGAGCCTTAACACATTACCCCCACTTAACCACTACCAACTACTCATAGTAGGTTTACAAGATGAAAAAAATTTTCTACATTAGCTGCTTTCTAAATGTATCTCACTGCTTATTAAGAAATGTCATTACCTGGATTTCACAGATAAAAAACTGAGAAGCAGAGTGGCTAAGTAACAAAATCATAAATATATAAAGCTGTAAAGCTGCAATTTAAACCCAGGACTACCTGATCTCAACACATTGCCTTAACCAGCAGGTAGAGAATAATCACATAAACTTTCTAACTCCTCAGCTCAGGTGAGAATTATACCCCTTCTTTCTGTCTCTCTCTCTCTCTCTCTCATAGAAAATTGTTTTCTAGGCTGGGCGCGGTGGCTCATGCCTGTAATCCTAGCACTCTGGGAGGCAGAGGTGGGCGGATTGTTTGAGCTCAGGAGTTCAAGACCAGCCTGAGCAAGAGCGAGACCCCGTCTCTACTAAAAATAGAAAGAAATCGGCCAAACAACTAAAAATAGAAAAAATTAGCCATGCATGGTGGCACGTGGCTGTAGTCCCAACTACCTGGGAGGCTGAGGCAGGAGGATTGCTTGAGCCCAGGAGTTTG
>RJWJ010040173.1:0-14109 GCA_004363605.1 Indri indri | reverse complement strand
ATGAGACTTTTCTTGTTATGTATATCCGTAGACTCTTTATGACTTGGCAGAACCTGTCACTGTTTATCTCTGTCTCTCAGACTTGTAAAGGGTCTTAGAAAAAAACAAAACGAGCAGAAGAAAGAGCTCTTCCCAAAGCCCACAAAGAAGCGGAGAACCTTCACTTCTAGACAGGCACCTTTGTGTTGCTAGATCACACTTCATGAACGCTCACCACGCCAGCCCGACTACCCTGAAAATTGCCTCCTTGTCCAAGGCAGCACTATTTGAAGCTGTGTTTCGTATGGTCTCAGCTACTTCCTAACTTACCGCAATGCACGTGCTTGGCTATCTTGCTGCTGTTTCCCTTTGCCACAGTTATGTTGCAATTGCCTCTTCAGTGTTGTTCCCCTGACTTGCCACACTCTGGAAATGCCATCTTGCTTAACGGTCAAGAAACACACACATTTTACTCACACTAAGAGCAATAATAGGTAAGACCTATTGAGGACCAACTATATGTTAGGCACTGTTCTCAGCACCTATAGAAATAACTCATCTAATCCTCACGATAACCCGAAGAGGTAGGTACTACTATTCTTTCCATTTTACAGAAAAAGAAAGTGAGGGGCAGAGAGTCAACCACAGTCACGTGAACTGTTTCCTCAATGCCATACTATAGGTAAGGAATTCTAACTTCAAATACATTTCTTATTTCCCATAAGCCCAAAGTGTCTTCGGATAGGGTTGGTCTTCTTAGCACCATTGTTTCCAGAATAGTTTGGCATAATTCATTCAATGGGTATTCATGGTACAGTCTACGTTGAAGATACAGATATCCTGGTTTTATCACTATATGGTCCAGAGTTTGCAAACAGGTGGCTCCCATCTGAATCTAGTCCACATCGGTATTATTACTGTTGTTTTTAATGACTTAGCCAGCACTGACAAATACATGTATTTCATGGGAATCATCTTAATTTCTGGCTCTTTCTTGAAGAATCAGAGCTCTGGCAATCTTGGGCTTGAATTTTCGCACAGCGATAATTGGCTCCATTAGCTGCCTTTATCCTGAGCAAGTGCTTCCAGCTTGCCTGCCACTACAGACCACTCCACTCATCGACACTGTCTGCCTAGCTCCTGAAGGCTTTTGAGTTTGCAACTCCTAATAGACAGACTGCTTCTGACTTGTTCACCCAAATAGAGCACACTGTGTTGTGATTCTTCTGGAAAATGTTTAGACCTAATCAAAGCATGCCATGCTAGAGCCTTAGATCCTAGTAGTGTAATTTAATAACCTCCCTATACTTTCTTTTGTACTCATCTGTTATTATTGTAGGCATTTCCCAGCTAAAGAAGCATTTGGTGGTGTCTTAATGTGCTATAATCTTTCTGTTCCTTTGCTGTTTTGAATAGCCGTGTCAGCTTTCTTAGTGCTTACATGACTTAGGTATTACACATCTATGGATATTTTCTGGTATGTTTTATGAAAGTTTATAAAAGTAATTGTCAGAAAGATCATGCTTTGATTAAATAAATATGCTACTGAGGAGTTAGGTACACAATTTAAATATGGCATGAATAGTTTGTTAGCGTATCTGTCAGCCTATTTCAGTAGCTTTAAATTGTAGATACATTTGTGGAAGCACCATTCTATTTTGCAAATTTGACAGCAATAGCTGTTTCCTGAATGTATTTGACATTATTTTCTACATTGTTTTATGCCAATCACATTTACTGCAAACTGCTTATTACTTTATTGCTGAAAATGGCATCGTGTATTTATTTAGCTTTTTATTTTAGAATCAGCAGGCTATCACTTGCTTTATTAATAATATCCAACCTTGAGGATTATAGCCACTGGTTTCAAGTTTATCTAATTGCTGCTGCTCAAAAACTGAGAAATCAGTAATGCAGTTATGCCCTCTCCCTTGAGAAATTATTGTTCCTTAGGACGTTGTATTTGTTATTGGGAAAAGAGAGGTTTTCTCTCTCTCTATATATATATATATGTATATTTAATTTTTTTTTCTGTTAAAACAGAGCATAAGTGGCATTCTAAATTTTGTTTTGGGAGGTTACCCTCATAAAAAAAGTCAAGCTAATCTTTCTTTATGCATCACATGTCCTCCTGGTTATTACAATTTAGAAAGGTTTTCTTTTCTTGTATTTTCAGTGATCTCCCTGGCTCACGCTGTTACATTTGTTATAAAATTAAAACTACATTTGTTAACTCACATACCATCATTTTTATTAGCCCAGCAGAAAAGTCAATATTTCTAATTTGTTGCCTCTGGATTTATGCCAGGTTTGATGTATAATAGCAGCCCAACAAGGCAACATAATATACACTAATCCAAATCTATAAAGAAGGGAAATGAAAGTCAAAATAACAAAAAAAAAAAAAAAAAAAAATTACTTGGGAACCAGATATACGTGAAACAATCTGAAACAACAGAGTTTTACCAGCCTGAATTGGTTTTTTGCCTTTAAAAAAAAAATGCCCCTTAAAACATTTGGAGTTTTAGAAGGGAGGGTGGATGTTGGAGTCCTGTTTTTCCCGGGGAACTCACAAGGATCTTTTCCCAAGTGACACTATCCCAGCTGTGCTGCTGGAAGCCCAATATAAAGTCAAGAAAGGTGGGTGCCAACTCAACTCCAGCTCCTGCATGACTCAAGTTGCTTCATTTTGCTGTGCCTCAGTTTCCCCACTTGTAAAAGCAGAGGCTGGTTGAGAGTCAGCTCTTGCGCTATCAGCTCACAAGTTCTACGATTCTGATTCCTAAGCGTAAGAAAGACAAAACTCTGCGTGTGTATGTATATATATTCCTATTTTAATATACGTCTTAACATATTCTTTTCAAGAGAGGAAGGAAAATAGAAAAGAGAATAAATAATGATAAAAGATGAAAGAGTGAGAATGGCTGAAAATTATGGATTCTATCATCTATTTCCCCTGCTTCGTTCCTGAACCATAAAAGTCACCAGAGAAAATACAGAGAGAAATCTGGTTCCAAATTTATTCTCATAGTCAGAAAACACAGGTAGGATTATTGCCTCACAGTTTGCTGCCTCTTTTCTTATCAAATCGTTTTCAAGATGACCTTACTTACGGTTGTGGCAGGGAGAAGCCCCCATATTGAGCCACGTATGGCAATGACAGAGCCCACTCGCAGCCTGCTCTCAGTATTGTTCATTCTTTCAAAACAAGTGATCACCACCAAGCCTGCGGTGACGAGCTGAAAACACACACTTGGACACTTCAGATACAGTCAATCTTCTTTCTTGTGCCTGGGCTCCTCTGCTAATTTTGCTTGTTAATGCTGTGAACTACGTACAAGGTCACGACTTGTGTATACCACGATGGGGGCAGATAAGGCATGTTAGAGTTCAATCTGTATGTACATGTTTTGCTAAAGGACTGAATTAGTCACACCTAGAGAGTCTAACAAACGAAATAAAAAATCAAAAACCAGAGGGAAAAGGAGCAGAAGGAGAAGGTGGGTGAGCTTGGATCAGAGTGCGATGTGACAATGGTCTCAGAAGCCCCGTCTGGAGTCCAAGACCCCTTCTCTGTTCTCCTGGGGTGTCCCTTTTGCCATTATGTACTTGGCCTCTTTTGTTTCCTGCAGTTCGATACTCAAAGGGATGTTGACCGTAGTGAGCAATGGGGGTCTCATTATCAGTAGCAGGGGAAGCTTCATAGACTTCTTTTAGGATTGAGAGGAAGGGAATAGTAAAAAAGGGGAAAAAAGATTAAAAACCCCCTTTTACAAAGAAAAAGCCCCTTAAACAAAGAAAAGGGGAGGAAGTATATTTTGAGACAGTCAAAGCTTGTCCACCGGGCACTATGTGGGCCCTGGATTGGGGAGGGGCTCACACTCTGGCCCGAGGGCCTCCTTCCAACGTCGTCTAAAATAAACTAACCCACGAAGCTTAAACAGCGTAACGACCAAAACACAAAGGGCAGTTTCCAGATCTGCCCTTACGCGATGTAAGGAATCCCTGAGATTCAGAAGTGGATGAGTATCTCTAGGTAAGACTCAGTGAAAGCAGAGGCACAACAGTCACCCTTCAGAGTGGAGGGCGCGCGTCTTAGTTGCAGTTGTCAATTTTCATCCAGTGTCGTGGGTCTGGATAGAGTCCAAGCTGCTCCTATCCTACAAACTTGTCCTACTGTGTGTTCAGATGCCACCATATTTGATCCTCTCTCCTGCCCCTCATGGTCAAGTCATTAAGGAATCCTGTTGACTCAGTTCTTCCCCAGCCCTCCTGGGGCCCCACCCTTTCCCTCCCTGGGGCCATGCTCTGGCGCAGGAGCTCATTTCCTTTCCTCTGGATGGTGCTGCAGCCGTCTGTGCTGTTCCCTCTACCCAGAAGCTCTCTGGGCTGATCTCTGCAGGCCTAAATACTATAAAATACAAGCTTCAAGGGCTTCCTCAAATACCATCTCATCCATTATTCCTGCTAAACCCCAAGCTGAAAGGAACCTTCCCCCCCTCCGAACAGTACACATTTTTATTTGTGCTTTTCCTGCAGTATCTATCCCCTTCCACCCTGCACAATGGTCTTTACTAAAATGCCCTCTCGTGAAGGCAGGGCACTTGTCCGATTCACTTGTTGAATCTGCTCTGGTTGGGTCCTGGACCTAGTGACTGTCTAATACATTTTTGATGAGCGAATGAAGGAATGAATGGCTATAAGGAACATATTGACGATAAGAAATTTGCACTAAATGCTGTGTTTAATATGAGCATGCTCCTCCTCCTCGACACTCTATCTTGGTTTCTGGCAGCTGCAACCCGCGATGGCAGCCATTACCATTTCTGACCCATTTCTTTCATAGCCCACATCCCATCAGTTGCTGAATACTCCCATTTATGTTCCATCCCTTTCCTTCCCATCTCCAGGCCTCAACTTCTCGTGTTTAGATACTACCATCACCTCCTACTGGGTCTCTCTGCTTCTGTTTTTCTCATTGGCTTCCTCCTCTGCAGAGCCACTGGAGTGATCTATCTGAAATGCAAACCTAACCCTCGTCTCATCCAGGTATTCCCATCATCTAAAGTTATTCTTACGTGGCATGTTATTCCCTCTTTGACTGGTACCTTGTCTCCCCCTCCATGTTCACCTCCAACTTCTATTCTCCCATGTGCTATGCTGTTTACCACCTTGGTGGTTTTCTGGTTCTTCCTTCTGTTTTGAATGTCTGGCAATGCATCGTCTTCTTTTGACTAGCTTCTACTCATTCTTTAAGACTCACGCTCTCTACAAAGCCATTTCTACACACCTGCACTCCTCAAGACTTTAAACTCCCATAATGTCGTTTCATAAAAACCTGCCTGTACATATCTCTGTCACTGTGTTTGCCCCATTTATTATAATTATCTGCCCAGAAGTGTGTGGGATCTCTTCGAGGACATGTTTATGTCCTTGGCTATCTAGGACCTACCGCGGTGCCCATTACATAATGGTGCTCAGTAAGGGTTTGCTGAATGAATGAATGAGTATTCATGTGATAGTGTATGAATATAAGCTATATAAACCATGGCAATAACAAATGACCTTTATACCTGGGAACCAGCAAACCTATTAGTAATAAAACCGACCTAAAGAAATTAAAGAGGAAATCAAATTAATCTGGGTCAGCCTAGCCTTATTCAGGTTTGGGAGTAAAAAGTGTGTGTGGAAGTGGCAGGTGGACAGGGAGGGCTGAGACTGAGCAGGTAGACGGGGCCAGGCAGTGGTCACTGAGGCTTTTAAACAGGAAGTGACAAGGTGGGTTTGCATTTTATTCAGATTGCTCTGGTATCTGTTTGGGGGATGAGTCTAAAGGGGAAAGACTAGAAGTAGAAAGACCCATTGGGAGATGCCAGCAACACTGAGGCAAGAAAAGATGAAAGCCCAGATCAGAGTAGTGGTGGTCAGCAGAGAAGGGAGAAATGTTTAGGAGAAATATTTAGTTTGAGAAATATTTAGGAGTTAAAATTGATAGTAATTGTTTACTAGGAAACAATTTAGGAAATGAGGGAAGGCATATCTATCTATTTATTTATTTGTTATTTGCCTTTTGAGTTGTCCATTGAAGAAATATTTTTTTACCATCAACATGACCAAGTTACATCAACCACTTGCTGTTGGCTCAGTAGCTCAGCAACTGGCATCAGTCATTCGCAAAAGAGTTGATTGAACGCAACACGTCACACCACTCCTGGTTTAGGCCAAAGATGCTATGGACTGCATTTTTATATTCCCCCCAAATTCGTATATTGAAGTCCTAATCCCCAGTACAATTGCATGTGGAGGTGAGGCCTTTGGGGGTAAATAGTTCATGAGGGTGGGGCCTTCAGGAATGGGATTAGTACCCTTATAAGAGGCACAAGAGAGATGATCTTTCTTTGTCTGCCATATTAGGACACACCAGGAAGAGGGCCCTAACCAGGAGCCAAATCAGCCAGCACCTTGATCTTGAACTTCTCAGCATCCAGAACTGTGAGAAATAAATTGGTACAGTTTAAGCCACTCAGTCTGGTATTTTTGTTATAGCAGCCTAAGACAAAAGCAAATATTGAAAGATGCAGAAATAGCAAGTGTGCAAGGTTAGTAATGACTCTGCCTAAATAAACTACCAGAGTATCCAGCTTTGCATGGGATTATAGGTTATTGCTGTTGTTAGTGTACGTATTAAGTATAGAACAGTTTGCCAACCCAAATTACCAAGTTTACCCTGCAAACTGGTAAATGAATTTCTTCTGTGAATCCCCTGGACTGATACAGTTGAGATTCGGGGTGAGGATAAGAAGCACAGCCTGTGAAAACTTGTTCTGAAGTACCTTGAACCACCACTTGCAAATTGTTGGACATGGTTTTGGGTTTCAGTTCCTAAATGTGATTTTCATGTATCAACTAAGTTTCATTTCTCCTAAACATAACGAGAACATTCTTCAAAGTATCACATAATAAAAGAAGAACACTCTCATTTTGGCGTTTATTTTGAGGCTAAATAAAAATAGGACTCAGAGACTTGAAGAGATAGCTGCACTCCCATGTTAATTGTAGCATTAGTCACAATAACACGATGTAGAATCAACTCAAGTGTCCACTGACAGATGCATGGCTAAAGAAAATGTGCTACAACACACACGCACACACACACACACCCCACGGCATGTTATTCAGTCTTAAAAATGAAGGAAATTCTGCCACTTGAAATGACATGAATGAACCTGGACATTATGTTAAGTGAAATAAGCCAGGCAGAGAAAGACCAATACTGCATGATCTCACATGCATGTGGAATCTAAAATTTAAAGTCAAACTTATAGAAACAGAGAATAGAACGGTGGGTACCAGGGGCTAGGGGGTGGGAGAAATTGGAAGATGTCGGTCAAAGTTTCAGTTACACAGGATAAATAAGTTTCTGGAGCTCTAATGTACAGCATGGTAAATACGTAACAATACTTAAACAATATTCTATTCTATACTTGAAGTTTGCCAAGAGAGTGGATCTTAAATGTTCTCACCACACCCCCGCGCCACATACACAGATAACTATGTGAAGTGATGGTTATGGTAATTAGGTTCATTGTGGCAATCATTTCACAATGCGTGTATATATCAAAACATCACATTGCACATCACAAATATCTATAATTTTTGTCAATTATACTTCAATAAAGCTGGAGAAAAATAAAAAAGGTGACTCGAGGTACATAAAATCTAACAACAGAGAGGGAGAGCTTATTTCTGATGCTTGTTTTGTACTTACATTAAAACAAATCAAAATGTTTTTGGATGTTGCCAGGTGTTATTAGTGTGGAAACACTAAAACAATAGGAGGTATATAAAGTAATAAAAAAGGACTATAGGACCAGCCCTAATCATAATCTAAATAATGGGAAACACAATAAAACAAATGAACTGAAAATACTGAAGTACTCAACAGCATTCCAATTGAAAGAGTCAAGTATTACATTTTCTAAAATGATGTGAGCTTTTCTTCATTCAGATACTAATGCAAGCACAGCATTTTCTTCTTTGAATGTATGGGAAAGCCAGCCCTTTTGAGAGTTAGAATAGCTTTCAAGACTCCTGATTTAAATTTCAAACTCTTGATCATAGCTGGGGAGCAAAGGTTTTTATCTCGGAATTGGAAATTGAGTTCTTTAGCTCTATACCAAGTGATAATATTAAGCATTTTGTTGTATCCACCATGCAAGCCAAGTTCCCCACTGTGCCTTCAAAGCCACAGTGAATGAACCATATTTGGATTTGCTTATCAGGAAGAGACATTTAGAAAGACAATGAACTTGTCCTGCAAGACTGAGACTCCTGATGCTTTTAGATGGGCCTGTGGAGAGCTGCAAAATGGGCCCTAAAATCAGGCTGACATGGTCGCTTAACAGGCTTCAGTGTGCTCTGTGGGCTCAGCGAGTTTGTGGTGTCACCCACAGGGCTGCTGATGGCAGCCATCATAATTAGGACACATGAATCAAAAACACCAGGTGAAGATTTTGCCTTAGAAGAAAGAAAAGACAGATGGAGGGAATTACCATGCCCTTTGACTATTAAGCTCTTTCATGCAGCTGGACCGCGGGCCAGCCCTGGCTGCATGAATGAGTCTGTGGCGCGGTTTGCAGAAGTCTCACCCTTCCTACCACCCAGCTTCAAAGGGGCAAAGAGAGCAGAAAATCTCTTCCTTGTCAATTCACTGGAAGAAGTAAAATCTTTCTCCCAGCCTTTCTCCCAACATTGGGTAACACAGGTAACAGCATTTGTCTTAATTTTTTTTTTTTTTTTAATGTGGAGAATTACTTGGCAATCTTTTCCCAGGAAGAAAACCTCTATAACCTTATTGGATATGACCTTGAAAGAGATTTGCTGAACTTTAACATGACTGGATTTTTTCCAACCTTTATGGGCTCTTGATTTTAAAATCTACCTAACAAAAGCTCTGCCAGGAAAGCTGTTATTACAGAGATGCTTCTCAATAGGGAGAAGTGGGTTAATTGCAAGCTCTCCAGTAAAATAAAAAAGGGTTTTGAAAACAACTGCAAATTTGACAAAATATATTGCATTGCTCTTATGGAAAAAACGAGGGAGAAACATTAGAAATGGCAAAATGTCTACCATAAATAGATGCTATAAAACCTTTTGGAAGAGGCTACATGAGATTTCAGATTATTCATAAACAATTGCCCATCTGACCTTGATATGAATACAGAAATCCATTAGCAACCAAATTTCCAACATAATTGTATACTAAAAAATGAGTATTTTTTCCTATCAATTTATGTTGACAGCACCTCGTTTAAGACCACGTGTTTATGTTTTTATCTTCTTTTCTACTATATTGCTTTTAAGATTTATTGCTTTTAAGATTTAGTAAAAATAATTCACTGTGAGGAGCTGAACAATAAATTGCAAATTTGTTGAGAGGATTTCCCTACAGCATTCTATGACTTTATGGAAATATAACTTCCGTTTTGAGCCAAAATAAAAGCCTCAAAATGCACAATTTTTATGTTTCCCTATTTATAAGCAGTTAAGATATTTTTCTTCTAACAAAGTTAATCTTAAGGATATTCGCTTGATTTTAACAATTTTAAGAGAAAACTCATACTGAATTGTTATATCTATGACTTAAATTATAACAATACCATTTGATATCATAATGTCAATGATTTGGGATTATTTTGAAAGTAATATTGGATACAATGATTTGAATGTGTTTACTGTATCTAAGCTAGAATACAATAAATAGGCAACACTGCCTAGAAACATTGTTATCGTATAGACTAATAGGGATCTTTACAGAATCCATCAAAGAAATTAGAGAGAAAATTGCATTTCTGTTCACATGTCCTAAGACTGGCAGTCCCTGGAGAACACATGCTTTAATTTTGCCTATTAAGTAAATGAATATTCTTGAAAATCCACGGAGTCAAGCAAAAACACAACAGTGCCCATTGCCTGCTTTTATTTTAGTAGTAGTCAGAATTGACATTTCTTTGTCTGATTTGAGATTCATTTGGAAGCAATTAACTATTTTATATTAGCTATAATAAAGGTCTCTAGTGCAGGGACCACATTTGCCAGCATCGGTTGTTTAAGGCTTGAGTAAAATTGCGTTCACACTCAACATTGCTCCAAAGGATAACTGATCCCTTATTGCCGGATACAATTTCATCTGTCATTTCTGAAAGTGTGCTGGGCAGGTGAGAAGAATCAGAGGCCAGGTGTAGGCCCAAACTACTGATTATTTTTATTTTTACTTTACTCTTCTGAGATTTATATTTGATCATCAAAACCACAGCCAAAAATCACAATAAGTAAAATTCCTTACGCATTGTTTACAAATACCACCCCAGATGCCCAACTTTAACCTTCATGTTTCATTTTTAAAAATTATGATTTGTATGTGCTGTTTGGAATTCAATTTTTGCTGTTCCGAGTAAAATCGAAGGAGAGCAGAAACTTCAAAAATATGGAAAATCTCTCCATTATTTCATTAAGTGGAAAAAATAAGAAGCATTTAAAGAAGTCACAAAACGTATCATGTAAATGTGGCAATGAAAACAATAAATACCCTGCAACAAAGAGACCCAAAACTTGAGTCACTGAGAGGTCCATAATTCTCCCGGCAACTGTGCTGAGGACATGATTCTTTTTTTCAAGGTGATTTGCCACCATGCTGGTTATCTACCCCTAAGCTGTAAAATCTGCTCATTCTAGTTTGACCCCCTTCCCAGGAAAACTGGTTTGCTCCTTTTTTAGGGTTTCCTGTGTATCCTGTACATGTCCCTTTGAAAGCATTTGCCATGTGGCCATACAATCTTTTACGCAGTTTTCCCCACACCTAGACCCTTGGTTGCTGGAGGACAGAAGCCAGGTTTTCTTGTGTTTGAGCCCCAGGACCAAGTAGATTTATCGGGCACAGAATAAGCAGGAAAAGCACTTGCCTGTATCCCTAGAAATTCCCATTGAGGAAGATTCTCAACGAGGGCCCGCAATTCCCTACTCCAAGAGAGTAGATTAAGAAGAACACAGTCCAGTCTAGGACTGTTTCTTGATACTGGACACCTCTGAATGTTTAACTGTCCTTGCCTAAAAAATGCTGAGAACTAGCTAAGAAAGGATCAGTCCCCCTGGGTCTAGATTGAAATGTCTGTGATGGGATGTATGCTCTTCCTTGCATTTTCTTCACCTCTCTGTTAAGGAATTTCTGGTTTGTTTGTACTCATAAGCAGTAGATTTTCTATTTACGTTTCCTTTCCTCTTCTTAAATACAGGGGTCCTACTGTGAAGCTTCCATGATCTTGACTCTAACGACGAGAGAAACTTACGAAGAATGATAACTGGTTAATATACATAGGACAATTAACTGTTGTTTCAGTTTGCTTAGAAAAAGCACCACATTGCAGACACAATCTTGAAAATGTTTTTAGGAACAACTTTTTGTTTAATATTTAGCAAATCAAATTGTTTTCCCTGAGTAGAGAAAAGTGAGCCACTTTATATACCAACTCTAAATGAAATAACAACTCATTTTTTTCTATTTGCACACTCAACCCAGAACACTGCTGTGACCAGATGTGTCAGGGTCTTTCCCCACACACCAAGCAGTTCTCTTGCCAGCTGGGCATCCTACAATTCAGTTCACTTCCAACACTGTCTACCTGGAGACAGCACCACACCACACAGGTTGAGGGCTCAGTCCCACTACGCTGCTCCCACCTCAGTAGTAGGTTGTCACCTCCACTTCTGACCGACCAGCTGTAAGTTGGCAAATAAATAAACCTCCCTTTCCTTCTCCTCAAACCACTTGTCCTCATTCTTCTGATGTAGCCTCAGGGGGACAAGTGCCGAACTTTTGGTAACTTTATACTAGTAATCATCCAAGATCTGAGGCAAATAAGGGGATGATAGAGATTCAGATTTAGATTGGCATAGCTCCCTAGTTAGCGTTTAATTTAAAGGGGACATGAGAATGTACCATGTGCTAAAGATAATTCATATCTGTTACAACATTTTTCATTACCTAGAGGGAGAGCCCTTTTTGGGCAGCTGAAAGCAGAGTTATCTCTGTGTGCTTTTGTTATATCTCATGGTTGACACAAGGTACTGCTTGGGACTGGCAAGCCATACCCCAAAGACTGGCACCTTGGTTTGCTGAGAGGCCTCTGAATGAAGGTACCTCTAACTTTCTATTGCCCCCTCCCCAAGCACAGAGAAGGACTCTCTCTGGAATTTCCTCATCTGTCCAAAAGAAATGCAATTGTCTTAAATCCCCTCCCTAGGGATTTTATCAAATAAGCAGGAAAAATTAACAACCAGGGAAGACACCGAGAGTCCTCACCTCACCCAGACTGACTTTTCATCTATTCATCTGAGGGCAGCTCCAAGAGGTTACTTGGGGGACTTTATCTGCATAAGACAACCTGTATTCCTGTGTAGCTCTTTCTCTAATGTCTGCCTCCCACTCCCAGGTCCATACATCTCTCTCCTATAAAGAGAGTATTTTAGCATAAGCAGGTCATATTTGTGTAGGTGACTATTTAAAGTCTGCAAGTACTAAAGTTGATAATTTTATCATTTTTTTTCTTTTAGACACAGGATTTTTGTGAGAATTCAACTGGTATATTATTTCCCTCCATATGCTTCTATGAAATTAAATAATTAAACTTAAAGCTGTTGGAACTTTAAATTATTCTGAGCCTTGAGAGGAATGTGGCTATGCAGCCTGAGTCACATGGCATGCAGCTACACCTTCTTCCTTTTCTTCCTGTAACTAATTAGGAAGCCCAAGTGGCACCCAGGATAAGATCCTCTCAGATCTTTACCCCTCCTCATGGAGTAATAAAGTAATCTTCCTTGGAATGTAACCAATCAAATCACTGTATGGTATGCACTAGTCTTGTATGGGAAATACTGTAATTCTGCTAAAATTCTCTGTCTCTGTTTATGCAAGTGAAATCTTAACTTCGCCATTTTGGAGCACTGACCCCATTCTTTGGAGTCTATATTTTCCCAGCTATCTTCATGCTTTTTGCTCAAATAAACTCTATACTTAATCATATTTTCTGAATCTCATTATAAAGAGTTGACACTTCTCATGGTTTGACATAAGTATGAAATCACAGAAATTATGCGATAAGATCAGATATGGTTTTTTCCTTACACTTCAGAATGCTTCATATTCTTCATGGCATTAGTTTATATTCAAGTATTATTTCATTTATATATAATGACACTTAGCTCATGCTTGTTAAGGCAAATTGTTCATTCCATTATTCCCACATTAAGACATTGTAAGACTATTCCACTTTGCTGAGAAACAGAATGTGTGTGTATATGTGTATGTGTGTGTATGTGTGTATGTGTATGTGTGTGTGTGTGTGTGTGTGTGTGTGAGGGGCGGGGGGGTGGTCTGAGTATTCCTCATCTGAAATGCATGAGACCAGCACATGTTTTGAATTTTTTTTTTCAGATCTTGGAATATTTGCATTATATTTACAAGCTGAGCATCTCTAATCTGAAAATCCAAAATCCCAAGTGCTTCAATCAGTGTTTCCTTTGAGCATCACGCTGGAACTCAAAAAGTTTCAGATTCTGGAGCCTTTTGGATTTCTGATTTTTGGATTAGGGATGCTCAACCTGTATATGCACATACATATCATCATGGTAATATGTGTCAATTCAGGGCCAAATTTGAACCAAGTATTCTAGGTATGCCATAGTAGGTTTACCTCTTCTGGGTCCTGAACTGATGGAAAAGCTGAGTGGAACATCAGGAGACAATTCGAAAGTACCAGTGACCTTCTGAGTCAGGCAGACTGACCCCGCTCACAGGCAGGGTTTTCCAAACCACCCTTTCTGGATTCATTTATTAAGCTTTCTAAGATGCCTCCTATAGCCTCAGATAAACAAATTTATATTTTATGGATTGTTTTCCTGCCTTTTCACACATCATTCAAAATACCAGCCATGGCTCTCACTTCACAGTGCGTGCTCTCGTTCAATATTCAGCTCAGAGCTCTCTCCTCTTAAGCCTTTTCTAATTCCTCTTAACTTTTGTCACTCAGAACTTGGGCACATCCTCTCTGCATTTCTATACTCATTTCATGCTTT
>RJWJ010040172.1:0-14103 GCA_004363605.1 Indri indri | reverse complement strand
CATCTACCCAAAAGAACAAATGATACTCTATAAGAAAGACACCTGCACCCGAATGTTTATAGCAGCACAATTCACAAGTGCAAAGATGTGGAAACAACCCAAGTGTCCATCAATACATGAGTGGATTAATAAAATGTGGTATATGTATACCATGGAGTACTCTTCAGCTTTAAGAAACAATGGTGATATAGCACCTCTTGTGTACTCCTGGATAGAGCTGGAACGCATTCTACTAAGTGAAGTATCCCAAGAATGGAAAGACAAGCACCACATGTACTCACCGTCAAATTGGTATTAACTGAACAACACATAAGTGCACATATTAGAATAACATCTATTGGATGTCGGGCAGGGGGAGGGGGAAGGGGGAGGAGGGGACGGGTATATGCATACACAAAGAGTGCAATGTGCACCATCCGAAGGATGGACATATTTGAAACTCGGACTTGCGGGGGGGGGGGGCGGGCAACATACATAACCTAAACATCTGTACCCCCCATAATATGCTGAAATAAAAAAAAGAAAAAAAAAAGATGCTGTGTCTCAAATGCTTATGTGGAAGTGAAGTTGGTGTGTTCTGGAAAACTGAGTTAGAGAACTTAAAGAATGGCTTTAATGTTGACAAATATGCTGATGTTAGGAATGACTTAAAGAATTTGAATAAAATTGTTTGATGATGTTTAGAAAAAATTCATAATAAAATAACATGATAAGTGCTGTCAAGGAAGTATTTATAGGTTGCTATAGGAACACAAAGGAGAAAAGTTTCATAAAGATGGTGACATTCAAATTCAGCCTTAAACAGTGAGTAGGCATTCTCCAAGGGTAAAAGGCATGCAAAGCAACATCTTTTACAAAACCACAGAGCTATGAAATTATATCACCCACATAGGAAACCACTAGCATTAATATTTCAGTACAGTCAGAAGGAAACATGATAGTGTCCTAAGTGTCATACTAAAAAATCATCATTTTATTCAAGAGCTAACAGGGAAGCATTGAAGAATTTTAAGCATTTGGGTGACACGATCATACACATTGCCCATGAAGCATGTGGATAATGGTCGGAAGGGACTGGGCTAGAAAAGGGGAAAGCAGTGAATCATTACAGAAATGTCAACAAAAAAAGGTGGGGGGCGGTGGGGAAGAGACTAATAAAAGTGGTAGTGTAACCAGTGCAGGCCCATTTTGAAATTTTCCTGCCAGTTTCTTAATGAGGAAATAATGACCTTTACCCTCCTCTTTCTAGCTGGCACTCCCTTGCATGAGTTTCTCCTGTCTAATCATGTGCTTATTTAGAAGTCCAGAGACTGAGTCTGGAAACAATGCAGACCCCCACCAGGAGGTTACCTCGAGGCAGCCTTTGAGAAACAGCCAGCCCGTGCACCAGGTGGGGCGGTAATTCAAGACAGTCCTCACGTTGACCAGAACCTCCCTGCCACTCCCGCAGGCCCTGCATACCAAATTCCCTTTTTGAACCCCTACCCTCAGCCCAAGACTTCAAAGTGGCTTCTTTGAGGCATGAGCCGCGGCCATTTCCCCACTGGCAGCTCTGGAACAAAGTCACTTTCCTTTCACTACACCTCCTCCCTGTCACTGGCTTTTGCAAGCGGCGAGCAGTCAAGCCTGTGCCTGATCAGGAGCAGCAGGAATACCAAGGAGGGCCCAACCTGAAGAGGTACCTGAAAGCTGGGATGATGGGAACTTGGCCGTGATGGATGTGGGTGTGAGAGGTGTGGTCTAGGGTGACTGAGGTCTAGAGTGACACTGGGCTCCTCAGGAGATGGTCTTGACCTTTACAGGGATGTAGGGAAGAAGCAGATTTGAGGATGGGTAGAAATTGTAAATTCAGTCTTAGACAGGCTTAGTTAATTGGCTGTGGGACGGACACCCAAGCAGAGAGGACCCCGTTGTCAGGGAGTCTGATGTATGGGTTTGGAGCTCCCACAAAGAGCACAAGGAGAAGAGAGGAGAGTCAAGAGAGAAACCAAGAATGACAACGTAAAGTCTGAGAGGAGAAAACAGCCCACAAAAGATGAGAGAGGAGCATACTTGTGGGGCAAGTGACTGTCACATCGCGTGAAGTACTCAAGTAGAGCGATATCATTGATTATTTCGGCTTTATTACAGGGTAATGATATTTAATGGTGTTGCTTAATGAGAGTGGGATTTCTGTTTATTTCTTATTTTATCCATATCTCTTTTACTTTGGCTGACATTGTGCGACCTCCCTGTAAATATAACATCAAAATGTCAATGGTTCTTTTTGAAAATCAAAGAGAAAAAAAAATCAAAAAGAAGACCCACAGAAACAGCAACGTGTACCACTGATCAAGTCAGTAATAATGTTAAATAATAAAAAATAAGACAAGATTTTTTTTTTCCCCATGGCATTGAGCACATTGAAGTTTTTGCTTTTTAGCCTGGTTTTGCATCAGCTGTGCGCCTGCTAGGCTCACTTTCTGCAGTCACCGGGAAGTGAGCGCTGTCAGCGTCTGCCTCAAGCTACTTGCCCTCCCTCTTGAGTTACATTAAGTGAGAATGAGGAGAGAAGGATGGAGCCTGACCTGTGTGGCTGCAGACTTTAAATCAAATTATTGTCATGTTCCCTCATTACTGTTCAACGTCTGGCGTCTTAAGTGACACAAACCAGTGGTGCCCTCTTTGAATTTTCATGCAGCGCCAAGAGTCTGAGGCCGTGCTGAAGGAGTTCAACACTGAAGCATGAATTTTACTGCTGTGTTTCTCATAAGAAACTGTTATACATTTAAAAAAAATTAATCATTGGCTATAACACCGATCTCTAACAGCTAAGACGCATAGCTCTTGATAGTTTATGATACATTTATACCTGCATTCTCTCACTTGAGCATCACAGTCACTTAGTAAAATAAATATCAATGTGATTTATCTATTTCTGCAGATGAGAAAACAGAGGTTTAGAAGTTATTAGGTCGCACACACAGCAAGTGGCGGGGTGGAGAGTCGGTCTCAGGTTTCCCAATTCCAAACCATGATCCTTCTCCTATACCACACCATCTCCCATATGGAACCATCACTTTGGATCTGTTTGATTATTGCAGCCCCTCCCTCTCCGAATAGCTGCATTCTATTGTGTGGACACAGGAGAAAAGTGGCTAGTGCAGCGTTAAGATGATCCCGTGGGATCCGGTTTCCCAGCTCTACCGATGGACTACTGCATCGTACCCCCAGACAGGGAGCAGCACTACGGAACAGCTGAAAACCCAGTCCATCAAAATATTTGTGACTGACAGAGACTGTAAGAAGAAAATCTCTTGCCACATGTAACAAGGCACGAGGAGAAGGCAGGAGATGGGGCACATACATCAACACTCTAGGGAAGTACAGCTCTAAGGCTGCTAGTTTTCATTTCCGCTTGCTGCAGTATTGATTTTTAGGCCTGGGATGTAGACGCCCAGTATGCATGCCATCATCTCCTTTCCCTGCATTCACAGCAGGTATTACTAAGCGCACATGACACTCTCTGATAGAACTCAGATTGCTCGCCTGCCTCAGCGCAGCATCTAAGGGGGCTATTGATCAAGTTTGGCATGCCAGATAGAATATTTGGAATTCCTTCTTTAGGTCAATGATCTGCATCACGAGCATAAGGTCTGACTTGGCTTGAATCAATCAAAGAACTCTGACTCTTTAAACGAGTGACTTGGTCAAGTGCATTCAAGTCTCTCTAGCCTCAGTTTCCTCATCTATAAAGTAAGATTAATAATACCTTATAGTACAGTGTTATTGAGGGGACTAAATGAGCTAATAAATAGGAATCACTTAGCTCATTGCCTGGCACATAAGTACAGAATGAATGGTGACCTTGTTACTAAGGTTACATAAAGCCCACAGCAAAAGGAAGAAAAATTAATTTTAAGAGTTTGATAAGAAGGCACTTACTAATATGATTAAAATTGAGAAATCAGATAAACTTAATGAACATTAAATAATGTATTAACTGATTTTTCAATGGTAACTTTTAATTTTCTCTTTATATACTCTCTCTTTAAAACAGATCTGTACTTACAGAAAAGGAGTCTCAAGAATAAAGCGTATTTACAAGGGGTATTGCTAAACCTGACCTTTTGGCTTCCTTCTCTTGGTTCTTAACAAAAAGCATTACTTTGATTGGTATGAGAGAACTGAACTTAAATGCAACAGAGAACTTCAACCTAAAAGGAAATTCTTATTTGGGAGGATTTAATGATAACTACATGGAGAATTAATTGGCCACTTTACTACCAAGCAAAGTGAAAGAGAAAGAGCAAGAGCAAGGCATTTTGCTTGGCTATGAAAACAAAACTGGGAATTGTTCAAGGAGTGGTTCAAGGAGCTTTTCCAGAATAGTTTTGGGTTTTAAAAGAGATCTGCAAGTCTATCTAATATTTGGAATTATTATGAGATAGTACTGAGAATGATAAGCAGGCAAATAAGATACTAAAACTAAATTCTATGTTTTTGGTATATGCTTTGGTAAAGAAACTGAGATACCAATCTAATTTCAGATGAGTGTTTATAGACTCTAAGCCAGAATTCATTCAATTGGGAAATGACACTATTCTAAAAGGAAATCTCATAAATGATGCATTTACTCTATATATGTATTTTATGGACTAAAAGACACATATATAGTTTCTTGGGCAATTTTGATATAGCATTATTTATATGTACAGATAAATTATATATATACACACATATACATATATCAATAAAATACATACATAAGTAATTCTGATATCAAAAGATATGTACATTATATATATATACACCCACACACATATATTTAGAGATAGGTTTAAACTCCTGGGCTCAAGCAATCTTCCTGCCTCTCAGCCTCCCGAGTAGCTGGGACTACAGGCACACACCATCACACACGGCTTGAATGATATTTTTAAATAGACTTTCTGATATACTGATTCAGTGTAACATTTAAGATTTAGGAGTTATTTTTAAAATAGAGAATATGCTCACTTCAAAAGCTTTATAATGTACTTCTGGGAGTACACAGTAAAATTTTGAATAATGATCTGACAATTGGATGACTATCTGTTAAGCATGTCTTTTCAATCATATGTTTATTCATATGTTCACTCATTAACTCAACAAATATTACTCTATTACTATATGTAAGCAATTGGGATTAAAACGACGGATGAGACAGAATCCTCCTCAAGGAGCTTACAACTACAGCATTGGCAAAACAAATGATCTATTGAATGAAAGATTATACTAAATGGCATCTAAGACTCTTTCATCTTTGAAGTCTATGCCTCAACTATAAAATGTTTTTTAAAATAAGAGCATCCATGCTGGGAAGGGTGTTGTGAGGTGGGAACTCTTCCTACACAACTGGTGGGAGTATAAACTGTTACAAGCTTATTCTGGAAAGCAATTTCACAATATGTATCAAGACTCTAAAAAAGAACCAGAAATTTCACTTCTTAGCAACAGTTCTGAAAAAATAATTAAAAGTGTGGACATGGATAAACGAAGATGCTTGTCACATCATTATAATGGTTAAAAATGTGGAAACCAAAACATCAAAGAATAAAAGAATGGGTAAACAAATTAGACAGATCCCTACAACAGAATACAAGGCAGCCACTGAAATGGTATTTATGTGGAATTTGTAATTGGTCAATGCTCATGTTAAAATTCTAAGAACAAAAATTAGGCACTCAGTCATATATACAAGATGCTTTTATCTCGTATGTACACACGCGCACACACACACTACATTTATTTATTTATATTTTATTTAGAAAAAACATCAAAATGTTTGGAAATTAAAGATTTTTGTCTAATAACATGCAAGTGGCTATAAGACTTCCCAAAGTCCTTTTTATCCAATGCTACTTTTTGCATGAGTAATATTGAGTCCTCATATATCCAAAGTGATTTGGTAATACTTTTCTTGATCAAAGAGAGAATAGGGCTTAGAAATTCATTCTGAAACATTGATATTTTGACATTAGTAAGTTAAATGTATTAAGAATGACTAAGAGTCATACTTTTGTTTTAGAATATTAAATATAGAGATTTAACCACAAGCCTAGTTTGTTAAAGATGCCCTTTTTTTTTATTCCCCGGAGTGCTGAAAGTTAATAATAACTTTTTTCCATGGAAAGGGTGAGGGTGACATGTGGGAAGTCCTTGGATGTCTAAATTTTGGTGTTTAAGTGTTTTAAAAGAATTATTATCATCATTGGGTTACGTAGTTGCATTTCAAGACTTATGTGAAAGAGAAAATGGTACACGTTTCTCTGCAATTTTTGTTCTTAGAATTTTGTAAAGCACTTTTCTAAAATTTATTGTAAAATTTCAAAGGAAATGCATTTTTTTTGTTTTAAATCTAGTGGTATTATTCAGGTCTGATAAGTGTCAGTAATTAAAAATCTATGAACGTATTGGTTATTATTTGAAGTGATTTATCAAAGATAAACACATGGTAGGTAACGGCACATGTTGCATTAGTAAGAATTGAGAATAAGAATGATAAACAAAATCAAAAGCCAAAGGTGTCAGATGAGCCCATGCCTTTATGGAGGAGTGCAGGTTTCTCCACTGGTCATTTCTGGGGACATCAGACAGCTTGGTAGGACTAGTTAAATCACATAATTCTGTTACTTCAGTTCCTCCATCCTTCTCCCATGATGGATTCTTCCAAGGAGCATTAATAAGTATTACAACTGAATAACTAAAATTTTTATTTCCTTTCCTTCCATTATTCTCCAGTTTGCACACTATATATGAAGTAGTGAAATAATAGAGACTTCCATTTATTAAACATTTATTAAATGCCAGGCTCCTCACAAGAGTTATCTTTTTAAATCCTTCTAATAACCCTGCAGAGTGGGAGCTATTTATTTGTTTTGTAGAGAAGCAAACTGACCCAGATGGATGGTAAACTGCTGCAATGTCAGGTGAGTCAGAGGTCAGAACTTAACATCTGCAGGACTTGGAAGCCCACGTTCTTTGCACCATACCCTCCCGTGGATGACAAAATGCCTATGGGGTAGACAACAGTGAGAATAAAAATGAACCAGATCAGGGTCCACCAGACAGGGAGGGAATTACCAGCAGGCCTGACAGTGCCGTTGGGTTGATTTCCAAGCTTGTTGCTTTTGCTACCTCCTCTGAAACTCTCTTTCCAAACAGCGCCTCCGGGGCTGTAAAATATTCTTTCCACCTGAAGATATCTAGGCTTCAGGGAGAATTTTAAGGTTGGGTCTAGCCTCCTCTTGCCTAGAGAATAGAAAGTCTAGAAAACCAGCTCCTGGACAAGCTAGGACTGTTCCTTTAAAATAACCCACAAAACTATGTTCCTGGAAAACTCTAAATGTGCAAGAAGGGGTCCTGGTCATGTGAGAGCTACAGTTGGCAGTAAAAGCACATCATCATGAATCAGAGTCTAAGCAGAATTCTGACTGCAAGGACGAACCCCTTAACTGTGTGGGGACACGTGAATGGAAAGCGAGTGTGGATATTTATAGCCTCCTCATGGCCACATCCTCTCTGGGTCAGCATGGGATGGAGTCAGCAGGTAACGAAATGTGATACCCAGCCACACATAAATGATTTAAAAAGAAGAAAGCAGAACTGGTAAAAGAAGACTTCAGAAAACAGTTGTAGAACAAAGTATGGCACTCAGCATTGACTTACGGTGATAACAGACAGTCAGAATAATCCCAGAACTACCCGAATGATTTAAAAGGCACCCGGCTGTTTTGAAGCTATGCACAGCTGGGGTGCAAGGTCCCAGAGCCTGGTTCCCAGGCTGCAGCCCTGCACTGCTTGCAGGCTTGCTAAACTGGACTGGGCTGGGGCTGGAGTGTGGCAATTCACTCCTTGAACAATGTGAAGTAAAATACTCCTTTCCTTCCATGCTTCCAGGCTTTCCAGTGCAAGAGACTGTACTAAATGTGAGAACAGCCAAGAGGAAGAATGCCACTCAGTATTCCTACCCCATTCCATCACCCTCTTTGAGACTCTCCATTCATCTTTGAAGTTTTTAAACCTCATTCATTAAAACAGTGGATTATTCAGTTATCACTCACGAAGTTGAAAATAAATTGTAATCCAACCCCCCACCCTCCCCCTGGCCTGTCTGCAGTTTCTTCCGCCTGCTGTGAAAGTTTACTTTGAGAGTGTCTGTAAGGCTTTGAGGCTGCTTGTGAGTTTGTGAGAGAGAAGAATGTGGGGATGATTGGTTACAGGCTGGAAAGTAGAATTTGCTTCCTTTCAGCTTTGAGATTTGGGGCTTCATCACTTTCCAGTGACTTATGGGAAAAAGTGTCAGGCAGCCAAGCTCACTGCTGGAACTCTCCCCGGGGCTGGAGGCGAAGTGTGAAAACAAAAGCTGTGTACCTGTTGTTTGGGGCAGGCGTGAGCAGGTGAGAAGCAGCAGGGTGGGACCAGAGCTCCCAAGAAGACATCTGCCTAGTCTCTAGTCCCAGGGTCATGGCAGGCGGCTCCTGCCACTTCAGCCTTGGGCAGAATACAAGTTGCTGAGAAAAGTTCTCCCAATAACACTGGATGTTGTTTCAGGAAGAAAAGGAACATGGAGAAATTGCCTGGCTTTCTCAAAGCAGATGTAACTGCCATGTCACATTAATAGTGAATGACATATTGTAGATGACATTTGCTGGCAGTGATATTACAGTGTGTTTTGTGGAAAGGCATGGCTGCACTCTCAACTCCAAAACTTGCCTGTTTTCCTTTAATAATTGATGATGAATTTATCCTTAATGCTTTTGTCAAGATGCTTCATGAAACTAAATGTTTACTACCTTTAAAAAATAATGATTGGCCGGGCGCGGTGGCTCATGCCTGTAATCCTAGCACTCTGGGAGGCCAAGGGGGGTGGATTGTTTGAGCTCAGGAGTTCGAAACCAGCCTGAGCAAGAGCGAGACCCCGTCTTTACTAAAAATAGAAAGAAATTAATTGGACAACTAAAAATATATAGAAAAAATTAGCCGGGCATGGTGGCACATGCCTAGTCCCAGCTACTCGGGAGGCTGAGGCAGAAGAATTGCTTGAGCCCAGGAAATTGAGGTTGCTGTGAGCTAGGCTGACGCCACGGCACTCTAGGCTGGGCAACACAGTGAGACTCTGTCTCAAAAAAAAAAAAAATAATGATTACTTCTAAAGTAAAATATTATTTCCTTATAATATAAATAGTTCTATTATTATAGGTTCTTATTCTAAACAATTTGCACATATCATTTTTCTATACTGTATATTATACAAAAGGCAGTGTGGTCCCATTTTTGTCTTCAGATTATTTAATGCAAATAAGAGAGGTCAAAATTAATATAACTCTCATGATTACTTGATATAGGAGATACTAAGATTAATACATGTGACAACAGACTAAACTGACAACACAGGATTGTATTAACTTGAATAATTTGAGAAAGCCTACAACATTCCAAAAGAGATGTATGTATTATTTATTTGAAGAAGAAAATCAGGGAAAAATAAAAGTAGCATCTGTTTTCACAGAAGAAAATTACTAATGTAACACTTCATTAAAGATTTAGATTGCTCCCAGTATTTTAAAACTAAATCTTGCTAAAGTATATATTCTTCTGAATAAATTTGAGATTGTACATTGGGGAGAAGAACAGTCTTCAGAATTAGAGTGGTCTTGGTTTGAAGCCTGGCTTTCTCACCGACCCTGATTTTAAAAAGATTATGAAGCCTCACTGAACTTGAGCTTTCTAATCTACAAAGTGGATAAAAAGACCTCCTTTGAATAAGGGTTTTAATAGGGATGAAATGTGCACTACTTCAATGAATCAAAAATTTGGCAGACTTGACATGAACTGCAAATATTATATGTTGACCAAGGAGCGATAACCACTTTTAATTGGTAAATGGTGCTGGATCATAAAATTGGTTACACATACAATTTGAACACATCCTTAATCTGAAAATCTGAAATCCGAAATGCTCCAAAATCCAAAACTTTTGAGTGCTAACATGATGCCACAAGCAGTAAATTCCATACCTGACGTATGGGATTTTGAGTTTTCACATTAGGGACTCAGTCTGTACAGGTATTGTGGGGGTGCTACTGTGCTGCTTAGTTGCCCTGGACACATTCTTTGTTCACTGTATTAATGGTATGTCAATTTTTTTTTTTTTACCGTTAAGTACTTATGTGTGCATAAGTGTAAGAAAATGATTGTTTATTGGTAGCTTATAAACTCACAGTCCAGAATGATGGCTAAACTACGACAGATTGTCCACATGGGTGGCTGAGTTAGTGACATTTTTGCTTTCCGATGGTTCGGTACACAAACTTTTGTGTACAAAATAAATAAAAATGTATAAAATTACCGTCAGGCTATGTATATAAGGTGTTATATAAGACATAAATATAATAAATTTCATGTTTCAACTTGGGTCCCATCCCCAAGATATCTCATTATATATATGCAAATATTCCCAAATTTGAAAAAGTCAGAAATCTGAAATAATTCTGGTCCCAAGCATTTTGGATAAGGGATATTCAACCTATATACTATATTCGTCTTTAAAAATTCATGTATAACTATTAAAGATTCATATATAACATGATTCAATCAGAATAAGAAAGCACCCCCATAATACACCTCACAAGTTCACTTGAGAATAATTAATTTTAGAAACAAAGACCAACAGAAAATAGCTGCAGAACCTTGGCATTTTTGAAGTGTGATGATACTACTCATGATAGATTGTTGACATTTAACAATGATTGGTGAAGTCTAATATGCATCAATAGCCATTATTTTAAAAATGGACGAAACAGTAAGTCTTCTGCTTAAAATTTATATAAGCTAAAAGCCAATTCTAAATCACTGAGTAAGTTACCAGCATTTTATCCCAGTGACAATGCCCCGTCATTATGATTTGACCTTACTGAAGAGTAGAGATATTATAAACTAAAAATTGTCCGTAAGTTAAAATCACACATTCTTTCCTGAAAATTTAACTCTAAGACATATGGTTCATGTTCACACGTTCATCCAAAGCAGAATGTCAAAAATAAAGCAGCTGAGTACAGACAACTTGATACCATACTCTTTGGTACTCATAGCGAAAATAAAATTTTGCAACCATTATTCCCGGCATAGAGGTACAATGGTGTGGTAGAAAAAGCAGGGCTTTGCATCTAGGCAAACACAGAATGAATTCTGGATCTGTCACTCACTTGCTATGTGAACTTGGACAAAGTACTGGATCTCTATAAATTTAATAGTCTTATCCATATTATAATGAAAGTTTGTTTAACAGATGGGAGATAACAATGACATTCAAAACAAAAATAGCAATAGTACCTACAAATTATTGAGGGCTTACAATGTGCCAGGCACTGGACCCCAAATGTTTTATATACATAATCTCATTTAATTTGTATAGAAGTTCTCTGGGGGTCTTGTTAGCCTAGTCCACAGATGAACAAATGAAGGCTTGAAGAGACTAAGTAGGATCTAAACCTATCTGACTACAAAATTTGGTTATTCTGCCTCCTTCACAATGCGTAGAAGACACCTAGCACTTATCCATAAAGTCTGATACTCTTAATAAATAGTAGCTATAATGATTATGATAATCCTATTTCCATTGTATGGTTTTTGAAAAGCCATATGAATTATACAGCTTTTGAAAAAAATCTGTAATTATAAAAGCAATGTTTATGTGCATATTTGGAAATGAAAGAGAATTACAAAAAAGATAACAGAAACTTCTTACAAATTTATCACCTAGAGAATTCCAGAGTTAAAATTTTGCTATATTTCCTTCAAGATTTAAAAAAAGTATAATGTGTTAAGATAATTAACTTTTTACATTTCTATGGTATTAAGTCTTTGAAAACATAATTCTTAATGTCCATGAATGTATTATTTGAATGTACCATGATATAATGAACAATTTTCCTATTGCTGGACTTTATTTTCTTTTTTGTTCTTATAAATTTATTAACTCATTGAACAAGTATTTACTGATCACCAACTATGTACTATGCAATATTCTAGGTATTGAGATATAGCAATGAATAAAACAGATTAAAAAAATCCCTGCCTTCATGGAGCTTATAATTTAACAAGAGGAGGTAGACAACAAATAAAATAAACAGTATACTAGAAAGTAATAAATGTCCTGGAGAAAAATAAAGCAGGCCAGGGGGATCAGAGTGCCCTGAAAGGGTATTACATTTTAAATAGTGGGTCAAAGAAGACCTCCATAAGAAGGTAAATCTCACTGAACAATGATTTGAAGGGAGTAAGAAGCAAGCCATGTGGCTATCAAGGAAGGGCACGCAAGCATAGAAAACAGCAAAAGCAAAGCCTCTGAGGTGGAACTGTGCCTGGGGGATTCCGAGAACAGTGGAGACAGTAAGATAAGGGGAATAAACAAAGAGGTCAGAGAGGGAACAGGATACCACATCACACATAGGACCCCATGGGCCATGGTCATGACTTTGGTTTTAACTCTGAGTGAGATGGTACACCACTGAAAGGTTAAAGCAGGGAAGTGGCATCATCTGATTTGCTTTTGAAAATGTTTCCTTGGGCTGCTATGTGACTAGACTGTGGGAGGGCAAGGTTGAAGCAAGGAGACCAGTTAGGAGGCTATTGCAATAATCCAGGAGAGACATGGTGTGGCTTGGACAAGGGTGGTGGTTGGTAGAGGTTGTGAGAACCAGTAGGATTTTGTATATACTGGAATTGGCTGTGGGATGTGAGATTAGATGGAAGTCAAAGATTGCAAAGCTTTTGGCTCAAACTCTTATAGAAGGATAGAGGTGTCATCAACAGAAATGGAGATAACTGGGAGCAGGATAGGGTTGTACGTGGTGGAGGATTAGGAGGCAGTAGATCAGTTTGTACACGTCAGGTCTGAGATGCCCATTAAACATCCAAGTGGAGATGTCGATGGGCCGTTGTACCCAGGAGTCCAGAGCTCAAGGAAGAGGTCGAGCTCGGAAACATAAATTTGGGAGTCAGCACCACACAGACAATTTACAGACATGAGGGTGGATGAGATCACCAAGGAAGTGAGCGTGTGTGTGATGAATGTCCTTCTTCATAAACATTTATCTTTATCTATGGTCATTGCATCAGGACAGATTTCTAGAAGTGAAATTATTGGGTCAAAGGCATGCACGTGGCTATGGCTTTTGATTCATAGTATCAAATTACTTTTCAAGGTGGCAACAATTCATATTCCAGCCAACACCGAATATTATGTTTTAAAGTAATCTCTTTTAATTTGACACATATAAAAATGGAGTCTTACTATTAATTTGATTTTTACAATGACAGGTAAAAAGTTTTTATGTGTTTGATGATTTTTTTTAATGCCACTGACCTAAAGGCATGATGATCATTTTTATTTCTTCTGTGCATTGACTCTTAATATCCTGCTTAGAGAAAGTTTTCTGTTAGGGTACTTTTTTTTTTTTAAAGTAATTTGCATAATTTATAACTTTATTACCCTTAATTATTTTTCATCTTTTTTGGTGTGTATCTATAAGATAAGGAAGTACAGGCTATGAAGAAGGACCATAAGTGCTTGAGGTGATGGATACCCCAATTATCCTGATTTGATTATTACACGTATATGCCTGTATCAAAACATCACATGTACCCTATAAATACATACAACTATTACGTACCTATAATAAAAATAAACAATTTTAAAAAAAGAAGGATCAAACTGATGCTATAGTGGCCTTTCTGGTAACTCATGATTCGTGACATTCTAGGTCATTTTATACGCTTGGGAAGATAACGGCAATTTTAAAGTATTAAAGCACTGAACTACAATTGAGGAAGCACACATAATAAATACAGCTCATTTTTAAACCACATAATAAAAAGAAAAATCATTTCTTAGGTTTAAATCTGATAGCCAGCGTGAGTTGATTTTTGTGAGAGGTGAAAGGTGTGGATCCTGGTTCAGTCTTCTACATGTGGCTATCCAGTTTTCCCAGCACCATTTATTGAATAAGGATTCTTTTCCCCAGTGTATGTTTTTGTCTGCTTTGTCAAAGATTAGGTGGCTATATGAGGATGGTTTTATGT